>WTSP01016619.1:0-19020 GCA_025331215.1 Actenoides lindsayi | reverse complement strand
TATCATATCTAGTAGCACAAAACACAAAACTCTGGCAAGAAGAAAAAAAAATTTAGTTGATCTGACAAGAGTTGTGTGTTTGGGGGGGGGGGGGGGGGAGTAAATCCTAACAGTGCTCATAAAGAATTTATTTCTTTTTTTTTTTTTAATAAATGAAGCGCTCACAGCTTTATGCATCCCTTTTCCAGTTTAGTACTGTAATTAGAAACAACAAAAATCCCAAAACACAGCTGCACAAAGCTAACACAGATACCAAAGACTTTCAGGGAAAGCATATTAAAGTGACAAAAAGGGTCTTGCAATCAACAACTAGAAGAAAAAACGATAATATTTTAATGCATATCTAGCAAGCTTTTACAAGAATACAGTTAATAACACAAAGACATCAGATTACTGTAGATTTTACAGCTTCTGCATAGTATCTTTACTTACTTGCACAACAAAGACTGAAATTAAGAAAGTGTGAGCTCTCAAGCTGTTGAGTACTAAAATTTTTTTCCAATTTCAGTTAACATTAGAAAGGTAAAATGGTCTCCGAGTTTGTAATGCAACGAAAGGCCAAACTTTTCACTCAGCAGTTCTGTGCTAGCAGCTTCATATCCCATTCCTCACTGATGGCTTAATGCTTCCATTTGTATTAATAACAGAAAAAAAACAGGCACCTTGCCTGGAAGAATCCAGTTTGAACGAAAGCATTTTTGGGGGAGGGGAGATGTGTTTGTTGATTTGCTTTGTTTTTAGGGTGGTAAGTACTTTACTCAGCTATTTACTACAAGAGAGTTGCATCATAACCATTTGGGCACAGGAACTACCCAACTGAGATGCAGCATTACGACAAATATCTTTCATGGAAAGTATTCCACGACTCTGGAATTTAGAGGTCTGTCAGTGTTTGGGTTGGAAGCCGCAAAAACTTCATTGGGAATAGATTTAAATTTTGAAGTCAAGAAAAGCTTTCTCACTACTTCATATAAACTCAGGATAGTTCAACTTCAGAAGAGCACAATCTACACCCACCTCTGTTCAGACTTTGCTACTCTGAAAGCAATCTGTGGAATAATGTAGGATTGGCCCTAATTCTGAAGATTCCAAGGTCCTTTCTAGGCAAAGCAGAGTAAATAACTTGACATTACAGTCAAGTAATACAGGTTCCATCACATCATAACCTGACATCATAACCATAACTCCTGACATATTTCACTGCATACCTAAATACACCTGAAGTTTGAACAAGGACACTGACTCTGCTAGACGCATCAAGAACCTCTGCATGGGAAAGGGGCCTCTGCAAGCGCTCTTTCCTTAGAGAATAATTTCACATTGCTAGTTTTCCTCAAAATTCTCAGAAACTCTTGACTGGGACATCTGCCTCAGAACCTTGTGGGTCTGGCAATGAAATAAAGTCAATGTACATGCCAGCCAGACAACACTTCCTATCTTTGTCTTGTCAGATAGACTAATAACGCACAAGTGGGGCCCAATTTGTCCCCAGCTGCCTCCTATAAAGAACACCACAGACATTCAGCCTGGCACTGGTACTTGCAGCCCTATTGTGGCTGAGTAAGAGGCAGAACAATTCAACAGAGAAGTGCATCGGCACTGGACATAGACAGTATGACTAACTACCACACTATCAGATTTCCCTAGAAAGTAAAGGGCAAACAATACTATGTTTTTCAAAAAAGCAATCAAAATACACTCATCCACGAAGTTATTCTACAGAAAGTCCAGTGAAGGGCCATAAAGGTGGTCCTCTGGCAAGGCAGCTATTTCACTGTAGAAGGTTATCAGCTTGGAACAAGTAGACATGATTTTAATTCAACAGTCAATTTCCAATAGACAGCTTTGCTCTCTTAAGCACAACTATATACACATGCATTACATCATATCCCTGCAGTGAAGAGGCATCCAGCCATATGGAGGTATACAATGCTGCACTGGATACCATCACTTTTACCCTAGGGACAAATAAAGGTAAAAACTGGAGAAAAGGTCTTTGACTTCAGGCCAGTAGTTTTTATAACTCAGCATATAGCTAGGTTTATACTGTTCGCTATTTATTATTGAAAAGCGCAATAGCCATATGGCCTCCTGGTGATACCACTTCATTGTTTTTGAATTGTTATTACAATTAACTGTAACCATAGAACAACCAACCTGTTCACTTCTGATGACTTCAAAAATACACAGCTTACAAAACACATGTGCGCAGCGTGTTATCACAGGAAGATTCACTGATTCCAAGCAAACTGCACATTCTTCATCTGAACCAGAGCTTAGAATCAGCTTCATTTTACTCACTAACATCTCATGTAGACCTTCAGTAATTTTATTATCTGCAAATACAGAAAGATACTTAAAAATGGAGATTTCCACACAGGAAACACTCTGAGATGCCACACACCAACACAGTTCCATTGATCAAAATACAATTAGGGCAGTTTACGTACAATGAGGATATAGCTTACAATGTAAACACATAAGCTGTCAAATACTACAGAAAATTCCAACCTACTATTTCAAAGAGTAATTCTGACCTACTATTTCAAGTAAGAGTAATCTTACTTGGAAAAATGGTAATTAGAATTGGAAGAACTTCAACTCAGTGCTCAGCAATAAGGACATATGAAACACAATGCCTATGGGAACTAGTAATCTTCATATGGCAGCTGTTCAAGTCCTAGCAATGGTGATGACACTACTTATAGTTAAGACTGATTTATTATTTAAGAAATTCAAATCATACTTACTAGTTAATAATTAATTTCTAAATAATTATTGAAACATTATCCAATCATTTCTCCATCCTGTATTTTTCAGGAAGATAAATGACAACCTTTCTAAAAAAGGTTCTAACCATATCTCATAGGTCTTTTGGTTTCCTGAAAAAAAAAAATCACGCTTATACCAGTGGCACCTCAGAATAGGATGTTTTCAAAATATTAAATTTGAGAATTCTCAAATTTAGAGTATTTCAAACAGATTATACTTTCTTCTGAAAGAGATGCATGTAATTTTTAATACTCTGCAGATCTACAGTTCTGGCTTGTCAAAAATAAAATTTCACTCTCCAGTTCTCTGTGCTCACCCTTCCTTACAGCTATAACAAAGTCAACAGTTTCCTATTCTGCTGAAGAGGCAATGGTTCTGCTGACACGGCTACCCATCTACAAGCCATTCCCCAAAGCTCCTCTACATCTTGTCTCCTGAGGCAAGGGAAAAAAATCTGCTGTCAAAGCACTTCTGTAAATTATTACAACAGATACACTGTTTTTTAACAAGCCTTCTGCTCTTGGCTCTTCAGAGGTCCTCTTCAGTCATTTCTGTACGGGCTGTCAAAGCTTATTAACTGCTGCTTCTAGCCTTTGTAACTACTCATACTTCATTGCTTTTGTTCATATTTGAGTATGTGCTCCAATACTTCTCAAACAGATTCAAACTGATTATGGTATAAAAAAATAAAGGTAACAAAGATAAAAGTAGGTAAAAGGTAAAAACCAAGCTGAAGAGAGGAAGGCTGAAGCTAGAGAGCTTGGAAAACACACTGACATGTTTCTGTTCTTGAATACAAAGTGCAGATCCTGCTTTTAGGAACCCAGAAACCAAAAGAATTCACTCACCAGACAAAAAACTAGAAGTTGTATTTATACAAAGATGAGGATGACAACAAAGCTGTCTCAATCTGAGCAGGACAGCAAGGATGTCAGCATAGTGAGCTAGTACAGTCCCATCACTGAAAAATCTGAACAAGAGTTTTATCATTAGTGTGAAGTGTTACAGCCTGAAGTAACAAACTTGATCACTTGAACGTCATCTAACTGTTCAAATTATGTTCTGATTTTCCCCTTTCCTGCCTTTTTTCTTTCTCCCGTTTTCTCAAATCCTCTTCCAAAACAACATACAAACTGCTACCGGTAGCATACTATAAGCATACTATAAGAAATGTTAACATGTGGCGACAAAAATTTTAAGCCCATTCTTTACGTATCCGATATCCCTTTCTGTTTCTCACAAGGCAGAACGTCTAATATATAGTTCTGCATTAGTCTCTACTTTACTCTTCAGAACTGAAGAGGTGTTTGACTAATTTGCAATTATTAGTTTACAGCATACAAACTGACACACATGGCTGCTAGAGCTAACACAATCAACACTTCCAAAAACAAAGTTTGTGATATCAAACTTGAACCTTCAGAATTAAGAAAGCCTTTTACTTGCCTGCTAATAGTAGCTTTGCCCTCCTTCTTCACAGACTGATAGATTTGTCTCTCTTCCTCTGTAAGTGTAACATGCTGAATAAGTACTTTACGTTCTGGTAACTCCAAAATGGGTTTTCCTTTAATTTTACTTGTTTTAGTTCTTCTAAGGGTAATACTCCTAATTAGAGACTGTAAACGCCTAAAAATACATATATAGACAATGCATTACCCAACTGGGACTGGTTTGTTGTTGTGTTTGTGGGGCTTTTTTTTCAGTTTATTGCATAAACACATGTTCTGTACAAAATCCAAGACCTGCGGTACAATACAATTCGTTAATCTGAAGTATTAAATTATTGGAATTATATAATATTTACTAATTTGAACAAAAAAAAAAAGAAGAGCTGATTACAGATGCATTTCAATTTTAAATGTGAAACAGTAATTTGTCACATGGCCCAAGCACTGCCAGTCACATTCATTCACAAACCCTTCGCACCCAAGTCCTCCTGTGGCTCTCATTGTGACTGGACGCTGAATTGTTCTGCGCCACCACTCTTGATCAGTAAAAGGTTTCAGTTTTAAGAAGGAAATAAGAGACCACAAATCCCTTATAGAATTCTGAATAGGCGTGCCTAAAGAGAAAACAAAGAAGACTGTAAAGCCTCAAAGATCGTGAAAAATACAAATTTTTTGTCACACCACACGGACAAGGTCTCTCATAGCTAGGTTGACATGTCATTAAGTATAATACATACTTTTTTAGTTAAACTATTACAAAACAAATATAGAAGAATGAGAAAACTGCAGCTCTCGGTGCTAGGAAGGCGTGGATGTTAAATCTTTACGTTTCAGCTTCACCAGCAGTGGCTACATCATTACTGTCATTAAATTACATTTAAGGATCATCATCTTGCATGGTCCCTGGTAGTTTTTAAGATGACTATTACATTTCAAAAACCTATAGAGATTTGGATAAGTATGTTAAAAGTATGAGCTTCTAACCAGATGTACCACTCCAGTTCATAAATATGCCCATTTTACTTGCACTTCCACCAAACCTGTGTATCAAAAGTTATTTTAAAATTTGTGTCTACATTAAAAAAAAAAAAACAACAAAACCACCACCACAAAAGAAAACCAAACCCAAAAAAACCAACCCCACAGAAACCACCAAACCAGGCAAACAAAATCACAAACAACTAAAAGAAGACACATACAAATTGCGGCTCAAAGACAAGTTTATAAAAATTTCAATGAATCTGAGCAGACAGACATTAACCATCTCCCAGAAAATGCCACTAGAAAACACAAGATGGTGTTATACTAGGATGATCTGCACTGCATTTCCTCTGGTGTCAAATACTTTACCTGTGAGTACCCATCTTCTGTGTCCCTCCAGATTTAAGGCAGCTTTAGTTTGCTGAGCATTTGGATTTCGTATAGTGTGCCCCTCATCCAAAACAATTCTCAGCCACTTGACTTTGTGTAAAGGGCTGTCACCTCTGATCTGAAACACAGTATTTTTTTTAACCCTTGACTCAAGTTAAAATACTTTTATTTAAATTTGGATGAAGTAAGCTATTACTATAACAATTTCATAATTAGTAATTAAGTTTATATTATATTTAAAGATGTAATCCTCAGGCTTTTAAAATGGAAGAAATTTCTAAGAAAACATGGCTTTACATCACATTCAATGAGCTACTGGGTCACAGCCCAAGTGCAGTAAGAACTATGGAATTATTTTTTTATACACTCCATATTCTTTGAATTTGGTAGGAGAAGGCAGAAATGGGAGTCTCATGCCACTGTGATTTGGGGAGATTTACATACTTGCCATCCCTTTCTATCCTTAAAAATGCTTAAGCTGCCACTACTGCAACCAAATAACAACAACAGTCAATAAAAAACTCCCTTTGTTACCACAACAAACCTATAAGAAAGCAAAACTACAGCTATAACCTTATGATTGTCTACTAGAAAAGCATTTGAATATACTGCCCTCATTAGCCGGGAGTCTTGAACAGTGAGCGATCTTCAAAGAACACTTTTTGTAGTTTACTTACTCGGTAATCAGTAGCTAAGATGTTGTATGTTGTCAGTACAATGTCTTGTTCTGAAAGAACTGATGGGTCTTTGCTACGGTCAGAACCATAATAAACGTAAATATTTACATGAAAATCTTTGTGGATATGTTGTTCAAACTGGTCCTGAAAGAAAAGTTGTCCAAAGTAATCCAAAAGATACTGTGTTACTACATGATTGTTAGAATAATATTCTTATAAAAGTTTCCTTAACTAAAAGCCACTTTCTCTAGCTCCTGTGATGTTATACATCCCCTTATATAACAAAAGCAATTTGAGTTTGGGTTTCTTTTTAATTCTCCACTCAGGTGAGCCTCAGTCACTAGTAACAGATGCAGTATCACATTCTGACAGCTCTAGCTCTACCTCTTGCACAGTATTAATTCAGTATTAATTCACATCCTGATGGTACAGGCTCTTCAAAATCCACTGTTCCTCCCAAACTGAAACAGAGCAGCTTGTTCTTTTTCACTTTCTACCTTAATATTCTCTGTTTATTCTCTCGCTGTTCATTTACAGCTTCTTTCCTTTACTGGGTTAACAACTTAAGTTTTAACACAAATGATGGCACAATTGTCAAAGTATTAGTTTTAAAACCAGTGTTTATATTCCCTGAGTTTGTTCTGTGAAGCACTAGGCATACAGTCATGTGGACAGCCAATAAAAATGAACAATTTGATTTCTGAATTACTAGACTCACTAATTTTCTTTTTAAATACTTCAGTTTTGATTTGACAAAAAGTGTACTTCTTTTTCTTTACACTATTTGATGTTTCCCGCTTACATCATTTGAATGTTTTGCCTACAGCATAAGATGAAATTGTCTCCTTTTGTTATTAATGTTCTGAACATGGACAGCAAAAACTTCCAAATAAAACGTAAGTTGAAAATTAAAGATATCCCCTTAGTATCTGCATTCAAAATACTATGAAAACAAAAATCATTAACTAAAGCAGAGACAGAGCTAGAAGGACCCTTCAGCCTGTCCACCCTAACAAACCTACTCCCACCGACAGGACTGCCAAATTACATAACACATTTAGTAAATGAAATGTCACCTGTTATCGATAAAGTACAGTAATATTTTATTCTAAGCATGCAAAAACAAAAAAAGGACCTCTCTCTTCCACCTTCCTCATCTTGTTTAAGGAGTTAAATCATAAGACTTCCAGAAATGCCAAAGTGAATCTGCCTAGTGAAAAGCAGGAAATGGAAAGGGAGCTCACTCTTTCCGATAGCAGAAAGCTCACTACTCATGGAATTGCACTCTCATTACAATACTACGCCAATTTAAAAATTTTTATCGAATAAACTTCCCTTGTGAAGGCAGCTCTGTTTCATAAAAAAGGAAAACCATAACATTTTACTAGCATGAGAGACTACAGGGAGTACTATTTCTACAGCATCATAATGGACACGTACCACAGTTACACATTAAAGCAGCTTAGCACTTACAATCCAGTTGCGTAGTACAGACAGCGGACATACAATCAGTGTTGCTCTGGGGCCATCACCAGAATATTTTGTGTTAACTGACTGAACGCTAGTGGTACCTGAGAAAACAGAAGTCATATTTAGCGGCATAACGGTTCACTTTAAAGCAAAGTAGAAGTTCAAGAAACTTATGGTTTTCTGAAGTCCTTTCTAAATTCCTTCATCTGAACAGCATCAAAGCAATTTTCAAAGACATAAGCTTCATTTATTAAGTCTAATATGCATATTACCTCAGCTTCAAAAAACCTCAGAAATTAGTATCTCTTTATCCCTTCATTACCTTTACTCTTTGTTTTTCTTTTTAAACAAGGAGATGAAGGTAGAACAGATGCAAAGCCTGCATCTTCTTGGATAACATAGGATGTTCCTGCAAAAAGCCAGACAAACAAAGATTTTTCACATCATGCAGAGCATATGTGTGCATTTATTTTTATGATGTTTCATAGAAGTCAAACCTGTTTACCAAATTACTACTTCTCTCCATTACTGTACTGGAGATAAAACACTGTTTTCCCATTCAGCAATTTCTAATTTTTTCTGCTTAAATTTTTGGTTGAATAAAAAAACCCAAACAAACAATCAAACAAACCAACCCAAACCAAAGTAGTTTAGTTTATTCCTTTTCCAGTCAATTAGAAATCCTTTTCTGTTTGTCTTCAGAAAGGAAGACTCCAGGTGTCACAGTAACCAGTTAAAAAAAAATAAAATTACAAATTTCCATGCAACTTACCTTCTGTTTGTTGCACCAGCCATTCTTCAGACTCCCCCAAGTCACTGCTTCCTGAATATTTGGGTTTCTTTGCTTTATCTCTAAGATATCAACATTAAGAAGAGGAAAAAACCAAACCAAACCAAACCACCACCACAACAATGACAAAAACGAACAAAAACCAAAATCAAACCAAACCACCACCACAACAAAACAAACAAACAAAACAAAAGCAACCACAAACCACAACTCTACTACTGCTTAATTCACTCTCAAGAGCAAACAGCAAATTAACTTGATATTGTAAATAAGATACCATTGTGATTTGAAATTTTTTTCTTTAAACACAGAACACAAGGCTGTGGGGTGAATGTGGCTCATAAAACTTGGCAAAGATTATCACTGAAGTTCACACCAATTGGAAGAGGTGGCTGTGGTGGGAAGATTCAAACACGTTTGTAAGCTTCACAACATCAGCTCAAAGCTGTCTCAGTCAGAAGCATGCCTGAAAAGTATTTCTTAACCACTTAAAAACCCAACTGATACTAGATAAGTTCACAGCCAGTTTTTTAGGTGCCACCAACTGATGTTATTAGACACCTTCACTACTGAAGGAGATACCCAGTCATGCAGTTGCGCAAGACATTAAAATGAGTCAATATTTCTTAATATATTCCAAAGTGCAATAAAGATATAGAACATTTATGATAAACATAAGCAGAAGTACAGCATACTGACAGGTGCTGAGAGAGCAGGAACACGGTTTAGGCTAAGATTAAAGTGGTACTTGTTTTTTTACTCAAAAATCTATGTAGCAAACCAAAAAAAAGAGAAAAAATATTCCAGTTATCTACCTTTCTGGAAGACCACTTGAGTATTTCAGTGTTGTAGGTTCAAACTTTTTTATGTTAGAAACACCAGGCTCCATCACACTGCCAGTGTCTTCATAAAGAAGAAATCGGTATGTATGAAAAATATACACAATCATCAGCTCAGTTATCAAACCAACTTTAACATAACTTGAGCAAAAGCAAGTACCACCTTCCTTTAAAACAACATTAATTCTGAACAAGATAAATACTACTAACACTGTGATCACAAGTGAAAAACAAAAATACTCTTAAAACAAGTATTTACAAAGTCATAAAATGTATGAAATGAGTTTGCAGGTGGTTAAAAACAAACTGGCAAGAAAATAATTTTAAAAATGTAAGCATTGTACTGTTAACAGTACAGTTCTATAAAGAAGTTCTAAATAATGCTAAATGGTAAAGGTTTTTACAAGTCAAAATTTACTAATTAATGACTTCTACATTACCTAAAACTAAATGAATAACAGCAACATTAACAGAAAAAATGTTGTAACAGCACAGATGCACAAGGGGAGGGGGTGGGAGGGCTCGTTGTGTTGGCATTTTTGTTTTAAGGTTATCTATCAGGTAGTGAACACGATATCACCTCTGAGCGCTGCCAGTAACAGCATCAGAAGCAAATGCAAAAAAATAATTACAACAGAATTGATATGAGAACTGAAAGCAAGAGTGCTTGCAGAAAGAGTTTTGCTATAACTCAGACAAGTAAATTCATGCTGGAATTCCAGTTAAGATTTTATATTTAAATATATATTTAAAAAAAAAAAAAAAGTTTATACAATCCTGAATATGGTAAAACTTGCAAAGACTCCAGAAACACATATCAATTTCATGTGCAATAGAATGATAAACAGGAGCAGGGGGTGTAAGGGTTCAAAAGACATAATCTTCACATTTTTAGATTAAAAAAAAAAAAAAAAGTAGAAACACGCTCTTCCCTCACTGCTGTAAATAGTATCTTGTTAAAATGCCTGATGCTGTGGAAAAAAAAGATTTTATTTAATCTTGGATGCTGCTCAGAACTTCAACTTTGGTAAAGGTTCTGATTTTCTGGTGACACTCTTACGGACCCCCATGGAAGTCTGCATTTCCCCCCTTCCAGAGTACTGATGAAAATAACTTTCACCAGAGGCAGTTCATACGAATGTGTTCTTTCTGTATCAGTTCCTCTAATTTCTCTTGTGACATCAGGTAGGCCATCTATATTAAAATTCCTTGCATGGGAGGACAGTGAGGGAAAGCTACTGCAAGCAAACTTCAAGGCCCACACATTTCCTCAGTCATTTTCAAGTGCATGATGAGTGCCAAAACATACTAACACCTAATATCTATAAATTTTCCCAATACAACCTGAAAACTACAGTTATGATAAAATCCTTCTAAATAGTTATTTGCTCATTACTCAAATATATTTAAAAAACAAAACAAGTGACTTAATATAGAACCTAATTATAGTTTAACTACTAATGTTTACTGTTTAATCAAGCAAGAGAAACAGCTGCATAAGTGCTCCTGTTTTATCTACAAGGGAGGAAAAAGCGAAGCAAAAGGAACCCCAAATCCATTCGCCGAATCTGGCAACTTTTCTGGTAGGGTGCAACTTTCTCACAAGGCACTTAATCTTCTCAAATGTCAACAGAAACATGTTTAAATGTATGTTTTAAATACTTCTCTGTGATGCTTAGTTTGTCAACAGGTTGTGAAGACTAGCACTGTCCACACACTAAGAGTACCCCAGGAAACAACATTAACATGCAAACATTACTAGATTTTTTCATAGTTTGATGTCACCTTTGCATAGTTTGCGTCCAACGTTGTTCATACTGTTAGTACCAGATTCCTATTGAGAAATTGAAACTTTTATTCTTTAATGTATTAATTGGAAAAAATGCCAATAAAATTACACTAATCTGACCAGTGATTAGCTACTGCTCTAAAATACAAAAGATTTGCTCAGTGATCAGTCAGTCACTTAAAAAGTGCTGAAAAAACTATAGGTTTGTTTGTTTGTTTCATGTTTTTGTTTATGTTTTGGGGGTTTTTTCCCTCAGTAGCCACATACTGAGTTCAAATAAAACTGTAGAGGCATAGGAGGGATCAGTCTACATAGTTGTCCTAGAAAGAAAACATATTAATGATATGGCAACATTCCAAGGTCAAACACAAAGCATTATTTTGTTTAGACACATATGACAAAACAAAATGAAACCCCCAGCTTTAATACAATCAGGGAATATTGTGTAATAAGTCATCTAATCTAAGCATTTACTTTATTTCATCATCTTGAAAATCACGTCATAATAAAAACAAAAAGCACTCCAACTACACTACCTAATAAAAGTTTGCCCATTGGTGTTAGTGGATTAACTGTAGTTTCTCCTCCTTTCCTCATTTAAAGTATTTGGCAAAAATATAAACTGAGATTTATTTATTTATATATGTACTTTATAGCAAGACCCTCTGCTTGCTGTATTGGTTGTTTCAGAGACTTTCTCCAAACCTTGCAGGAATTATGCATGCATACCCCCAGAAAAAACACATTTGTGCAGTCAAAACTTGCCTACAGGAAAAATTTATAATAAAGTTAAGAATTTATAGAACTTAACATCGAAAATGTTTACACCTTCATAAATTCTTCCTTGGAGTATACTTAAGCATACACTCCTAATATAACACAGTCTACAGCTCAATTATACACTCTGAAGTAGTGCAGTCCATCTACCTTCAACTAATCTAATCCTAGTCTTCCTCTTATCTGATGTACTCAAATAACTTTTTATATAATATATATATATATATACACACAAAGTTCACCCCACCAAAAGCTACTAGGCATATGCAGGGGGCAGTATTAACTGCTGTATTAACTCTGTTCAAACAATATTTTTCTTTCATCTCACCTCATAAAATTTATCACTTGTGATCTTTTCAGTGGGAAGAGGCATGCCATCTTGAAAATTTGTGAGAATCAGTGCAATAGTAGTAAGCGTTTTACCCTGCATAACAGAAAAGAACATCTTATTTTCCACAGGTTAAAACAAACCAAATGATCAACCGATCAACACATGTGTTCCGTGTAAAAAATATTCAAGCTTGGTAAGTATTATTACCAGTCCCATATCATCTGCCAGTATTCCTCCTAGAACATTTTTAGGTCGCTTCTTTTCTGCAAAATTTGTAAGTATATTGTAATAGAAGTTACTTCTCTCTTCCCAAAATGGTGGCAAATTGTTACTGTTCTCACGTGACACCATCCAAGCCAAAGCCTGCTTCTGATGGGGAAGCAACGGTGTGGCAACAGCCTGCAAATTAAAGAGATATGTTTTGTACTATTCGTATATTAAAAATGACATTCCATTTGTGGTAGATTTTTTTTTTTTTAAATGAAGTCCTCTGTGTCTGTATTTCTTTTTTATTCAAGCATTTCCTGTTTCCAGATAAAGCTAAATATGTATCTAGATGTTTACATATTTATATTTTTATATAAAATGGTTTCTAGATTAAGAAATACCTCTGCTCCTTCCATTTCACAAGTTTTATCATCTTCCTTCAGATCCTCAAACAATTTGTCAAATTCACATTTAAGCTGCATAAATGAACACAAAAACTGCAATTAAAATTAACCTCACTAAATACGAGCAATTATTGAATTACAATTAGCTGTCATATGGTAATCAGTATAGATAGGTCTACCACTTCTGCTGGAATGCCTTTCTTCACTACAGCTAGATAACAATTAAGTTCAGTTTTTCCAAGACAAACACATGCCAATAAAAAGCACAAGCTTGAGAAGAGGTGGCTAAATATATTCACAATCTTGTACAACACTCACTAATTGAACTAATTCACTCTAATTTGAAAGAGCAAGCACACAGCAAACAAAAAAACAAACCACCACCTAACCCTTTCCATATCACTCTGGGTCAAATCTGAACAGAAAGTCTGGAAGTCTGATTTTATTTTCATTTGAGAAGTTAACATGTTACCTGGTAAAACATTACGACAGAGAAAACACATCACCACCACAATGTAAATAAATTACTGAACAACCTGAATTACACCCCAAAATTACATGGGGACTCAGGGCTGCTACAAGCAAAACATCTGCTTACGGTATAAAAATGAAAAAGTTCAGAAGTTCAAGATGATTTCAAAGCACATCTGTGGTTCAGAAAAAAAGAAAAAAAAGAAAGAGAAAAAAATAAAAAGTTACAGACTTCCACTTCACAGGGACTGTTTCAAGGACTGAAAAAGTTAAATGCTCCCATTAAAAATCCAACTTCCAGGTGTTGAAGTATGAAATGCAAACCTGTTCTGTTGTCAGCTGCACAGCATCATGAACTGGAGCACTGTAACTTGGACCAGCTCTCCCAGAAATCCACTTTGATGCAAAACCATATTCTGAACCTACTTGCCATTAAAAAAAAAAATAGTATTTTGAACCACAACAGTAAGATGACATCCCAATCTCAACCTTCACTGGGTTTCATGAGTAACAATGCAGATCGGATTGTGGGCTATAAGACAGTATCTTTCACTATTTGTCTTTTAGCCTTGATTTATCCTTTACTTTCAATGGGCCACAAAGGCTTCTCCCAAAGCTTTGTAAGACACAGGCAGTGATCTATGGGTTCAGATCCTTCAAGATGGCAACCATGTTTCTTAAAATTTGCATTACATGAAATCTGACTTGGTAACAGTACAATGACCAAGAAAGAAAAATGTCTTTTTACTCCAAACCACTTTTCTGTTAACCACGCACAACAGAACATGTAAGATAAAAACTGAAATCTTGCTGTATGTAAAACAGATCTATCCCTCACCAAGCGTTTATTTCTGCAAGCATCCTTACTGCTGACTGCCACTGCCACTGCCTCAACAAAGCCAGGAGCACAGGTCCTTTTTGTGCAAGGCTGGCTCTGCAAAGCATCAGGTCTGGTAACCTTATTTGGTCAAAGACATCTCGCCTCTATTTGCTCACGCCTCACTAGTAGGATACACATCCTAGCACTCTGCTACTAAAAAGCAGCACTGTCTCTGAAATCCTCATCCTATGAAAAGGTCTAAACTGTTTCTTAAAAAAACAAACCAATCTCAAGCCATGAGAAATGCAAAGAATCATTATAGATTTTTAAGGAACTTACAGAATCAAGCAATAGAACCTCAGAAAGAGGTTGCTCAAGTGCCTCTCCACTTGCTGGCAGGTAACACAAAAGACAGGACACAAAAGTATACTTCCTATGAAGTTTAAAATTAATAGCTGTGGGCTCTGCATTATTCCTCAACTAAGTTAAAAAAATAATCCTGTAAAAGACAAGACTACGATGAGGATCAAGCCCTTAAATATTTCTTCCAACCAGTAGCAAGTTCAATCTGAATAATTTTAAAAGGAAAAAACAAAACAACAAAAACCTGCAACACTTACCTTTCGGAGAAGGAGCCAACTTAAATCCATGTCTTTTCAGCTCATCTAGCACTATTTCCCTATTTTCTTCTCTTC
This sequence comes from Actenoides lindsayi, assembly GCA_025331215.1. Classification (NCBI taxonomy): domain Eukaryota; kingdom Metazoa; phylum Chordata; class Aves; order Coraciiformes; family Alcedinidae; genus Actenoides; species Actenoides lindsayi. The sequence continues at coordinate 4,159 of WTSP01016619.1, read as the reverse complement.
CCCAAAAGTTCATTTGCACAGGCATGGTAAAAGCATTTTTAGCTCCGTAAGGGACAACTCTGACAAAAAGCAGGACAAAAAAACCCCACAACAGTAATCTTTTAATTGATATTTCTTTCTTCATGAAGAAATACTCCAAAGTACTTATTTTAATCAAAACACAGAACATTCCAGATAGGTATTAGTACTCATACTGTGTAAAGCTTTTATAGAAACTGCCACATACAGTTAATTTAAGAGCTCCTCAACAATCTTTATGGAATTTGCTCTCACTAGTGTCCCTACATTTAATAATATATTAGAAAGAATGAGCTGTATGCAAGTAGTTCAACAGAACAAAAGAGTCTGAAAACATGAAGCTTTAACCATATTTACCAAGAGCTGTCATTTTTGTCAAAAGAGAACAACTTATAATTTTCAGAATTTGATAGCGTAGCAACAAAAACATTTCCATTACTTATTTTAACGGAACCAAAAGCATCATTTTCACACTTACCCTTCAACTAATGCTAGTTTGTTGTCCATAATGCCTGCCAATGCTGCCGCTAGTTCTTTTTTAATATGGCCTACCTGGTCTCCATTCACATTATTCACTTTTACTGCATTTTTATCATAAGGATTATTAGGCTCCCTCTGAAGTGCAACCATTTCATTGTTATTAACCTAACAAAGCAAAACAAACAAACACCAGAACACATTTATTTAGTTGCAAATATATCTAATATACATTTACTTAAATATTGTGAAGCTTGAAGATTAATTTGGTACAGCATTCTGTTCCGTCAGTCTAATAACCTAGTGCTTACTCAAACTATCAAAAGCTTTACAGAAGATCTACCTGATATATGTCAACAATTTCAAAAGTATTCCTGAGATAAAGAACTACCTTCAACTGCTAACACTTTTGGTAAGGGAACAAACATACCTTTTTCCATGTAAACAGTTCATTCAAAGTCTGTCCATATCTAATTTCTCATTTTCAGTCACTTTCATTTGCCTTATGTGGGTGAAAAGAGCTAGCAAATAACTACACCAGATTTGAAAGCTTACTACCTTAATTAAATTTTTAATTAAAGTTTTAGATTAAGTACTTCCTGTGAAGAATGTTGAATACAGAAAGTTGGGGGGGGGGGGAAATCTATTTCAACTATGTTCGGTCAAAAGTTCTATGAATTTTTGCTGTTTAATTAAATGTATGTTTTCTGAAGCTGACAAAAACTTTTTCTGCTGCTTTGTAATTTATCAGGCACTTACAATCCCCGTGTAGTATCGTAATCCAACAACACTTCCTCGCAAAGTTCCATATAAGATAGTGGAGTCTGTATCCTCCTCTGTTCCAGAAGTGTCATCTACAGAGAGTAAGTCTTCCAACCCAGGACTGGAGTAAAAGTCAGAAGAGTAAAGACAGGAATAGTTTCTCTCTCCTCTGCAGATGTTATATTGAGAGCATCCTCTTGCAGAATCTCTGCAGAAAAAGTGTGAAATATTTGATGATTACTTTAATAAGCATAGTAAAATTATTTCCTTGTAATCTGTTTTACGCCTTTAAATAAGGCTACCTATAAACCCCAGGTTTACAACTTTATTCAAATAATATTTACCTGGAAACATAAAACCAAAAATATTAGGAGAAAACTGGCATTTTTTAAACTCAAGTAAATTAGTTTAAGCCAAGTACAATAAAGATCTCACAAACTCACATAAATAACAAAACTATGGCACTTGTGCATTCTGCCCTATCTTCCCTCACAGGATTCTCTTGGTCAACATTAACAATTCTCCAGTTAGTTACAGGTCTAATTACACCTGGCACAGCAATATATCCATGTATTCTCCAGCACAAATTTTTGTCATCTGAGAAGGAGGTTAAAAAAAACAACTGACCAACCAAAACCAAAAAATAATGAAAAAAACCTACCAACAGACCCAAAACATTTGTAAACTGATTAATTCTGTGTAACTTCATCCCTATGTCCACAAATTAAAACGCTAAAACAACTGCTCCCTATGTATTTATTAACCTTACCTTCACCCCTTGACATCTATTATTAATACTTCATAACAAACTTCAGAGATAATCAGCTACTCCAACCTAATGTGGATAATTACGCTCTGTATCTACTCCAAAATTCCCCTGCTGCTTAAGGGATACACCCAGTAAGTCACGTTATTGCACACGATGAGATGGAAACATCTCTCGCCATGCATTCAACGCGTGCTAACAAAGCCTAACAATTGTTTTCATCAAATTAATATGTAACAATAAATTCTCAATACGAGTTTCAACTGACACATAATAATCATGACCTTTGGCTGTACTGATTTAAAGGTACTGCAAATTAAAATATTTAGTTTCCATATACTAGTTATTCAGAACTTGGCATAGAATGGTGGGGGTTGGAAGGGCCTTCAGGAGATGATCGAGTCCAACCCCCCCCCTCCCCCAGCAGGGTCACCCAGAGCAGGCCACACAGGACCAGAGCCAGGTGGGTTTGGGAAGTCTCCAGAGGAGACTCCACTACATCTCTGGGCAGCCTGGGCCAGTGAACTTCGGTCTCTTCTGGAAATGAAGTAACCGCATAATCGGCATTTCATATTGTCCGACAGAGAAAACAAGCGGTTTAAGCGGCCTTGCTCTGAGCTAACTACAGACGAGACAGGAGGGGGTTAACCAGAAGCCATTTGGCCACTGCCCTGCGGAACATCGCGCCAGGAGCCCCGTCAGAGGCACAAACCGCAGGAACGGCCTGGGCACCCGGCATCGACAAGAATCGGGAGGCTAAGGCTCGGAGCTTCCACGCAGCCACCTCAGCTCGCCCAGCCGCCCGCCGGCATCCCGCCGCCCGCCGCGAAGCGGCCGAGCCGGGCCAGTACAGACGCATCCCGCCCGTCACCGCCACCACCCCCGCCATCGCTGCCCCCACCGCCGTCACCAGTGACACCAGCACTGCCACTGTCACAGCCACCACCATCCCCTGTCACTGCCACCGCTGCCATCGCTGTCACCACTGCCACCCATGACACCGGCGCTGTCACCAGTGACACCAGCACTGCCACTGTCACAGCCACCACCACCCCCTGTCGCTGCCACCGCTACCACTGCTGCCACCACTGTCACCACTGTCACTGCTGCTACCACTGCCACCACCATTGCCACCACTGCCACCCGTGACACCGGCACTGCCACCAGTTACACCAGTACTGGCACTGGCACTGGTGTCACTGGCACTGCCACCAGTCACACCAGTACTGGCACCAGTTACACCAGTACTGGCACTGCCACTGGTGTCACCAGCACTGCCACCAGCCACACCAGTACTGCCACTGCCACCAGCACTGGCACCGGCACTGCCACTGTCACTACCACTGCCATCCCCTGCCACCAGCACTGCCACCAGTGCCACCAGCACTGCCACTGTCACCAGCGCTGCCACCACCATCCCCTGTCACCGCCACTGTCCCCACCAGTGCCACTGTCCCCAGCACTGCCACTGTCCCCATCTCCTGTCCCCACTGCCACCAGTGCCACCGCTGTCCCCAGTGCCATGGTCCCCACTGTCACCAGCAGGATGGTGTCACTGTCCCTGCTGCCACCACCATCCCCATGGTCACCACCAGTGTCACCAGTGTCACCATCCCCATGGCCACCACCAGTGTCACCAGTGCCACTGTCCTCATGGCCACCAGCATCACTGTCACTCCCACCAGTGCCACCAGTGCCACTATCCTCACGGCCACCACCACCAGTGCCACCAGTACCACCAGCATCACTGTCACTCCCACCAGTGCCACCAGTGTCACCAGTGTCACCAGTGTCACTATCCTCATGTCCACCGTCACCAGTGTCACCAGTGCCACCAGTGCCACCAGCATCACTGTCACTCCCACCAGTGCCACCAGTGCCACCAGTGTCACTATCCCCATGGCCACCAGTGCCACCAGTGTCACCAGTGCCACCAGCATCACTGTCACTCCCACCAGTGCCACCAGTGTCACTATCCCCACGGCCACCAGTGCCACCATCCTCATGTCCACCACCACCAGTGTCACCAGTGCCACCAGTGTCACCAGTATCCCTGTCCCCACTGTCCCCGCCCCCCCCATCCCCCGGGTGAGGGGGGGGGGAGGGAGGGGGCGTGGCCCCGTCTCCCTGGCAACA
>WTSP01016618.1:0-23647 GCA_025331215.1 Actenoides lindsayi | reverse complement strand
CGATTATCCGGGCACGGCGGGGGTGGCCATGGCTGGGCGGTGGGGAGCGGAGCTCCGCTGCCGAGCAGAAGATCCTGTCGCGGCTTGGCGCCAAAAGCGGCGAGCCCCGCCCCTGGGCGGTGCTGAGGTACCGCGGCCGCCGGCGCCATTTCCTCCGGGCCCCCAGAGGGTGCCGAGCGGCGGGCGCGGTGGAGACGCTGCTGTGCCAACTCCTGCCCCCCAGCCCCCGGTACCACCGGCGCTGCCCCGCCACTGCTCTCTGCCCCGCTTCGGCTAGGAAAGAAGCGTTACTGCTAAAAATCGTAAATGCATTTCTGAATCCATTCTGAACCCAGCCTCAGTTGCTCGTCAGGGCATCGACGTAATCACCACATGGCTGCACCAGGACAAAAATTGCCTGTGAAGATACTTGAATGTACTTCTAGTTGTGCAAAATGTGAGACTGAACACACTCTGCGTATCTGGGGTACCAGACTAGCTTTGGCTGGGATTCGGGGCGCTGGGGAGAGCCTGCGCTGGGGTATTTTAATTCAGACAATCCCCTCACCACCAAAAATGGGCAGCAGTTTTCAGCCCCTACTAGACAAATGATCCTTCCCAAAATAAAACAACGATGGATTATAAAGGTAGTCCAGACACAAAGTTGTTCTTTAAGATGTGGCTGCCCTGAATTGCCATCTTCACATCATCCACGCGTCACATGGCTGTGCGGGGCATGAGCTTATCAGAGCAGAAGCAGCTGGGCAAAAGCCTAAGCTGGCACGGCTCCTGGCATGACTGGCACCATGATTAGCCCTATAGGAGACCGTGGGCAGCCTCCGCTGGGCTGTCAGTGAAGCACATGCAGCTTGCTTGTCAGAGCTGTGAAGGAACAGGCAAGTACCTGGCAGCCTTTTCCCCCAGGGCTGGGACACCTTGCTCTCCCACTCAGAATGACTTTCTGCTTTCTTCTGTCAGGGGACATGGAAAAGAGGAAGCAATTGCTTAGGGAGCCTCATGAACCACCTTGTTCAAGTACATGCAAATCTAAAGCTAGCATTATTAAAGAGTATTAGAAAATGCCAACACATCTCTGCCAGCTAAATGCACCAATGGGCACCTTAACACTCAAAGTAGAGAGACATTCACTTCATAAACTTACCAGCTGAAAGAAGACCACTTCAGCTATAGTCTTAGTCTAGTGCACGTGAGGTCGTTCAAAAGGCATTTATATATGTAGCTAGGAGCACCATATCTACTGACAAAAGATAAAAAGTTTTTAAAATAAAAACTATACTATAAAAACCTTTCTTCTGCACTTTTGTCAGTGGTTGTTCGTGTTTTCTCAAACCTTATTTAACTCTTATTTTTTTTCCTCTGATCTACTTTATTTTGCAAATCTTTAAGCTAAAACAAACATCAGGAAAATGTTAAGCAGTTGGGTACAAAGCTTCACAATAAATGTCAAACTAATAGGATTCACATGCCTGTGTGTACACCTGTGCATAAAAACAACACTTATTTTCAAGGCTGCATTACATCACATTAGTAGTAAAATAAGATTTACTCATGCTTTTATATGCTTCCCTTGCATCACTTACCAAGAACCTATTACCAGTCAGGTGAATGCTAGAAAATAGACTAATCATGGTTCTAGGTAATCTATTTTCACTCAAATGTTCCAGCTTCTTCCACTGGTTTGAAGTGCTAGTGTCCACTCTTTGAGCCATCCACACAGTGAAAATGAACAGCACAGTTAAACAGAAAAAAAATATTTTTGCACTCAAATGAGAGCAAGTAGGAAGCCATGTACTTTGGATAGGAATACAGCAGTTCCTTCCCTACTGCTGATTTACAGGTTCACAGTAATAGAGAATGTTGGATAAACAGACCTGAGCTGTGCTAGGCATACAACTGTAGAGGAGAAGTGAAAGTGCAGAGCACAGGAAAGTCTCACTGGAAAGATAAGAAAGGTAACATTACAGTAACAAGATACATAAAGTGCCTCAAACATCTGCATGCCACAATCGTATCAGCTCACGGAGTCTACATTTAATAGATTTGCTGCCTGGTTGTTAAAATGAAGAAAACCAGCTGTGGGGAGAACTCTTACTGTCAATAACATTATCCTTCTCCTCTAGTATCCTTGCCAATTCTGATGGGTTTGTCAATTAAACAATTTTAAATGTGTATTAAAGACTTTACTTGTAGCGCAGAGAGTGTTCAGTCTCAATGTAGTCAAAAGTAAAAGGTAAACATAAAGGTGACTGTTGATAGGGGCTAGAAAAGGGAGGACTAATAAAACCCACCAGATTTTTATTTTCCTTTAATTTTTTATGGTTGAAAACTGAGAGCAACCAAATTCGCCTGTAGATGTTCCTGACATTTGTAACTGGGGCAGGGCAGACAAGATCTGTATGTCAAGACTGCCTCTTTAGAAGTTGCTGATGGGAACATTCTGCTCAAGTGGGTAAAAAAAAACCCACAAAACCAACCCTGAAGTCACAGGAGCTTCACAGACCATTTGTGCTGAGGTACAAAAGATCTTGAAATTCTAGTTACAGAACTATTTGAAAGCATACACTAATTTACTTCTCAAATACATTACGTTTCTTTATCTTCCACAGGCTTAGAAATCAGGAAATTGTGTGTCAGAACTGGATGACTTGTCTTTTTCTTGCTTGATTCTTCTGAACTATTTCCATAGAAACTTTGGCTTCATACAATGGGATCGGTTCATCCAGCTGAGGCCTAAGATGGAACAGTAGGTCAGAAGTCTCTGGTGAGCATGCTCAGATCAACAGAAATATTGCAAGGACTACCGCTATAGACTTTACTTTCACTATGTAAACTTTACTCCTTAAACAAAATAAAAGTTTTATAGCTTTGCCTGGGTTCACAGAATAAGGGAAGAGCCCTAAAGCAAACAGGAAACAGAAGTTAATTAAGAGATACTCTTCTTATAGGGAAAAAAGAAAAAAACAGATGTTGGTGGTGAGGCTTTTGCTCAACAGAAATACAGTTACCCTGCATTAAGAGAAAGGATCTTCCATTCCCACATTATTATGGGAGCCTTCATATCTAGTGAAGCTGTCACTCTTTGTCAGAGGAGTATTAGATAGACCTATTGTATTTCACAGCCAACACCACTTCTCAATCAGACATGCTGCTAAGCAGCCGGATACGTGCTCTTCCTCCACGCGGAAAAGAATGTGCTGCATCTGTTAAATTTTGGCATATAACATAATTGTAGGGTTTACCAAGTTTCCGTGTGCTTAGCCGGCTGTATTACAAACAGAAATAGACCATAAACTGCTCCATATAAAACTACATGAGGCATCTTTTCCTGAACATCCCAATATAAATTTGCAGCACAGTGCTGGCAAGAGTTTTCTACTTCTAATGCTCAAAAAACAAACAAGCAAAAAACCAACCAAAAAAGGAAATAGAAAAAAAAACCCCACCCAACAACAAGAAAAACAACACACCCAAAAAATTCCCCCCCAAAACAAACCCCACAAAAACTACACACAACAAAAAAAACCAAACCAACAAACCCAAACCACATCTCTCACCTGAAAATGCTACTTGATAATTTCTCCATTATATCTTCTAAGATGGGTATCTAAGAGGACTGTCAAGGTAACAACATAACTACAGATAAGCCTATAATCAGAGCTCTGTATTGATACAAAACCAGCAGGATCAAGGCAAAATGAAAATTAGCCTTAATTACAATCTTTAGATCAGCTTTATGCACTTGTTTATATATCAAAACCTCCTTTATTGAAATCGTGTGCAGAAATGAAATATGGAAAGTAGAATATTGAAAAAATAAAGCAAGAGAGTTGAGATAGATTGACATGCAGCCTGCACTAGTGCAACATTAGCAATCAGAATGGCAACTGCATTTTTTGTGGAGAATGAAGATGACAGACTTTGGTACTGGTTAACTATCCCTACCATTCATACAGACATCTGAGGTAAAAATAAAGTTGGGAACACAGCAGAGTCTGTAAATTCTCGGAGTGCCACTGTGTATCTGAGAGGGATCTTTGGAGTTAGTGACTAACTTTCATGCCAGTTCAACAGACAGGGCTGTATTTAGTCTTTCTATGAAACTCAAAATAACGTTCCTTCCTTCATTGCTAAAAAAGAAATCATCTTGTGATTTCTTCAGAGGATTTTAAATGCCATATGCTTAAGAATTTCCTAAGATACACAGATCTCCCCCTCAAAAGAAACCAAACCAAAACAGATTTGTCCTTTCAACTTTAAACCTGTTGCGATAAAATGTGCTGCTGTTATTAAAGATACCTCAGGAGACAACAGAGGAAATCTTGCTCTTTAGTCAGCTTACTTCTTAACTACTCCATAAACATTCAAAAAAATAACTAAACTATAAAATGATTCATGATAACCTGCATCCCTTAAATCTTTCCTTAGTGTCCTTGACCTTGCCTCATCTCCTTTGCAGTGCAGTGGAGGAGGGGAGGACTTTCTTGCAATACAGTTAGTCGTTTCCCAAATATAATGACTTAATCCTCACCTGCTTCTGCTGTTCTGCTAAACTGCAGAAGTGATTCAGCAGATCTCATAATCTGCAGTGCAGTATAGAACAGGGAGGGTCCTTAAAGCAATAAACAGACAAACCTTCCATTACTTGAAGTGATCCACTGAAAACTGTCGTGCTAGTATGCTAGTAGAAAGCTCCAGAGTCCAGCTGCTTAAGACCAAACGTAGGTAATGCAAACAAAGGAGGCATTCCTCTTCCCACACCTGCATCTTTGCTCAATAAAACTTGATGTACATAACATTGCAAATAAGGAAAAGGTTATGAAGCCAAAGTATTTTAACTTCTACAGATAAACTGACTGCATTAAGATTTACAGATGATGCATCTACTGCCCCAAAGAACAAAAAAAAAAATTTCAAAAATGTCATATGCATAATATAAAAAACTTAAGACTCAAATCTTCAATTTATTGGTTCATTCTTGAACCAAAATACTGCATTTTATCCAGAATGTGTTTTCTATTTCAGCACTGCTTTTAATGAAGCCTATAGAGACATATATGTAGACGGAATGGAGAGATTAGCTTAAAACATGAGTGTACATTACATTTTAGTTACACTTCATGTTTAACTGTGCTGACCTTAAAGCCTGAGGTTACATGGCTGACTAAAAGAGAATATCTTGGTTTCTTGGTTATATTTCCATCTAATCCAATCAGCAGTCAGTATTCAAAGTGACTGTCAAAAGGATATAGAGATACTTCCCTTGCTGTATATTGGACAAATTCCATATCTCATCATTCAGGAAGGAGACTGTGGCTCCTTTAAGAAACAGGGAATGGCTATCTGGAGGATCCAGCTTGAACAAATTGAAGAAAAATGTTATTTAGTTACATTTTCCTGTGCAAAAATAAAGGTTAATGGTTATTTTATATAGATGGTTAAAACAAAAAAAACCCTACCCCTTTCCCATTCTTAAAACTTAGCAAACCTGTAATATTTACATCTTTAAATGATATGTTTCTGTCTTGTCAAACAGTTTAATACACTGAGCTAAACAAAATAGGTCCTTTAAATTTTGTCAGTACAGCCAGTCTATTAACATAACTTACTATCATCTCAAAGAAAACAGCCCCAAAATTGTCCCAAAGGAAAATAAAAACTTTTATTGTTAATGCTGTATACTTCTCATTTTCTTAAGTGAAAACTGATGTTATTTGGCAGTGGGAAACCATTTGGCCATGACAAAAGCTCAGACACATCCATATACATGTACCAGGGTACAAACTAATGTACTGACAGTCTCTTTACCTGGAGATTTTTTTCTGTTGTTATCCAGTGTCCCCCAACTCCAAGAAGAGTAATGATATCATGCTTACGAGGCAACAGCTGTGATTTTGAAGTTGATTCATCTTCAGCACTATATAATTTCACTGGGGAGGAGAGGAGGGAAGCACAGATCACTCGAGCTCAGAAGAGAATTCTGTTCAGAATGAAATGTGCATCTCTTCCAGTACTGAAAACCTATCTTGGGATTCTTTACAGTCCTACATCTTCAGATACAAAGGAGTTGCACTATATGCATATGAATACACACTATGAAAGAAAGGTGGCTGCCTGGAACATCACTACAATTAAATTACGCTGTTAGTCACATGAGAGTATCTGAGAAAGTAGAGGATTTATGAAATTAGATATATATTTCTCTTAACACATTTCAGTGGAACTCTAATAAGTTCTTCAATTATTTCAGCTAAAACCAGTAACTTCAGAGTTTTCAACTATTCTGGTTGTTTTAGAATACAGGTAAACAGTACTGGTGATTATAGTGCGATTTTGGTATTAAAATAAGATAGCTTAAACAATGATGTCACAGTTCTACTCTTTAAAGACTTTCTTTTCTTTTCAGTTTTAAATAGAGGAAAATTTCAGACAAATTTAGCCGATGACTAATAGTATCAGATGCTTCCACTAGAGGGTGATATGAGGAGATCTTAAAGAGATCTTGCTTAAGGAGACCTGTTGAATAAAAATACATACATAAAATTGCATGGGCACAAGCGACTACATGTAATCATTTGAGGTGATGCATCTCCACCTGTAGTACTTGGAAATAATACTAAACCAACCCCCAAACTAATGGTGCTCTGAAGACCAGATTTTCATGAGTTACATACCTCCAGCATCTAGAACAATATCCACTCCCAGGCCACCCGTTTCTTCCAAGCAGCTTTCTGCCACATCTAACTTTCCATTTGATGCATCTATCACTCGAGCTAGAAAGAGCAGTACATTTGGTTAACTACAATAAAAATTTGGAGTTTAGATTGACAGTAGAACAGAAAGTTTCTCTTTTCTGAAAGTATCACAAGCAAGTTTGCAGCTAAGTAAAAAAACCTAGCCAATCGTTTTTTTTTCATTTTTCAATACAGTGCAAGATCAACACCAAAGAAAAGATGCATTAGTGTAATGCAGAATCCATAAGCCTGTTTAGGCCAGAAAGGATGATGTGTACCACAGTAAGAATTAGAAATCCTTCTGTAAGTTTATTCTCTGCTATTCTTTTTCAAAAGTATCTTCAAAAATAGCGAGTTCTGGAGCAACTAGCCATGTTATTGATGCAAAAGAGAGCAGCCAAAAGATAAGGAAGCACCTTCTTTCATGTCTTCCAACTTTCAAATTACCTATCAAATAACCACACCAGTCATGCTTTGGGAGAGTTTTCCAAGCATAGCTTTCTTCCCTTGCTCTACACAAGCCCCACCACTTCCTGCCAGTCCCCTGCAGTGGAAGTCAGAAATAAACATGCAAAAATGCAGTAAATTCAATCACTTAAGGTGCACTGACTTGACTTTTTCTTGTAATTCCAGCAAGTATTTTATTATATCCATCTTTTCTTTAAAATAGTGCTTAGAGACATTGTTACTTATCTCAAAGCATGGATACACTTACTAATATATTAAATTCTGCATAATGTTTTTAACCTCTGAATGGCTCTCTGGGTCATTAAACAAATATTTAGATGGATGCATTTATAGCTACTCTTGATATATTTCTGAAAGTCACTAATACATTTTCTTCTCCTATCTGTGATACCGTATTTATAGATGGTTATAAAGATAAATGACAGAATCAGGACTAGGGCAGACAAGTAGCAGCTAAGGTTTTCAGTTTTGTTTCATAATTATGAGGTAGAACAAACATTTCGAAACTAAACAGGCCAAAGACTTGTCAGCAAATGCTAACTGAAATAATGTCAAATAACTCTGGAGGTACATTGCCAAAGCTTAATAGGCTAAACTCAACTTTGCAGTATGTACTTACCCACTAACGGCTGCCGTACACCTTCTTGAATTGAATCACAGGGGGTGGAAAAGGAGAGTAGAAAAATTGCAAGAAACTGGTCATTAAGAAGAATACTAACAAGGACTCGTTTAATGTTTGGTTTTCATTCTTTGTTGTTTGTTCCCTCCCCCCTTCCAATCAAATCAGAAGGTGCATTCAAATTCTTAGGTCATTCATTTTTTTGCATTTAAGTGAAATTATCTGCCTGAAGAGAACACACATGGTCATCATTTAATAAAGATGTCACATTAATTTAATAATGATAGTCACATTCCCTATATGCAAATATAACCTCATAATACCCTTTTCTTATTAGCTTCTTCAGTCAAGAAGTTAAAAGGTTTTACTTAATATGTCAATTTGAGATGGTATAAAGTTTCTTCAAACAGTTTCACTTTTTGAGAATAATTCCAATTGAATAGACTCAAAGCCTGACTCTGAAAGAGAAAAGCAGTAGTTTAATCACTTTCACTATTTTCTGATTTCTGTTTAGCAAAAATTTCCAGTTTTGTTACTTAACTCAATACAATAGTTCAAACAGTAGTCACCAAAATCCTGTTCAGTTTTCTTTCTAGTAAAAAGCTGTAACAATTTATCTCTGTTGTGGAAAAGCCTGAGCAACAAATTATAATCTAATTTTCTCTAATCCTTTGTCATTTATACAAACTTTCTCACAAAACGTTCATAAAATACCTCAGTTTTTTTCTGTTAATGTCTAAAGCAACATTATTCTGACTGGCAAAAAGGCTTCAGTTTATCTCTTTCACTGTTGGTGAGAACTAGAAACGTGCTTCCACAAACTTGCTACCAGAGTTTACTTTCACCCATCAGTAAGTTCATCTACAGAATTTAAAAACTGTCACTCAAAAGTTCTGCTACTTGGTTTACTGAACATTCTCAAGAGAGCCATGAAACCAGTGATGAGTTCTTACCATAAACATATTCACTGGGAGTTCAATATTGGTTTTAAAGAAAAAAAACCCAACAAAAAACGAAACAAATGCAAAAAAAAAAAAAAACCAACCCCAAACCAACCAAATGAAAAAGACAAGTAACTAACCTAGGGAACAGAAGAAATAGGTATGTGTGTGTATATATTTTTTTCCTTCTGTTCTCTAACAGAAACTCATCATATGATTTATGTAATATTCTGTCTCTAGTCTGAAACATGGGCAATAAAATTTCAAAATTTGTTATTATCCTCTCTTTCATAATATTATTGTATTTACTCCAGAGATTACTGAAAACATGCAGAGATCCTGTGCTGTTGGTCTAAATACGAATCCTTAAACATTAACAGGAACTTCTACTTTAGGCACTGGTATCAAACACAAACAAAACAACAACAACAAAAATAAATACAAACCCACTAGCTTTTTGCTTTCACACTCAAACTGTTTCTCTTTTTAATGCTGTATCCAGGTGATATCTCCTTATTTGAATTCCAAGTGGCAATTATATTTTTTTCCCTAATATTTATGTCCCACAAACATTTGCAGAACTGCTAAAATAAACTCCTATTGCTGTAAAATAAGTACATACATGAGCAATATAAGCAATGGCCTTTTCACAGCAAGAGATGGTTATTTCGGCCCTTTTATGAAGCATCTAGTTATGCTATACACTGATAATACAAACTGCTGTTCACTGACAACTAACTGTCTTGCTAAAGACTAAGCAAAAAAAACCCCCACTAAACAAGCACAAAACTGAAAAAGCTTCCACCAATAGACATTAGAAGAGAGCTTTGATATAACTAGCTACACTTGGATTACTTAGAACATTTATTTTATATTAACATTCATCTCACTTAAAAGCACCAGCAAGAAGTATATATGCCAAGCAACCCAAAGTCACATTCATATGTGCTGACAGGACTATGATATTAAAATGAACTGCAAAGTCCTTTCTCAGGCAAGAAAGTTTTCACATCATTAGCAAAATATACCTATAAAATATTACAAAGTGAAGTTTTAGGTTTTTTGTATTTACTCTTTTACCCTGTAAAAGCTGGCATAACAAACCTCTACATATCAACAGCATTCACAAAAGTGCTTTATGCTCTGATTTCTGTAATTTCTACTATTACAATAAAAAACCACTTCTGAAATAAGAAAAAAAAAAATCCTTTTTATGAAGTTGCAAAAAATAGAGGTAATATAAAAATCTAGAGAAATAAGTCTTCCAGGTCTTAAACTAAACTGTTTGATTCTCAACACAAAAGTCTGCAGTTCCCTCCTGAAGATCGTTAAGGTCAGACAGCAAAAATGTCTTTCTCCCGGTTCTTGTGTAATAACCTCTGCACAGCACTCCACTTCCTGCTGCATTATCAGCACTCCAAAGCCACTACTGGAAGAGCTAAATACTCACTTGGTAGGCTGGAAGTGAATCACTCCCCAACACTGCAGATGTGTGTGAACGTGCAGCCCCAGAATGCACATGCACACTGTGTTGTCTCTGTGCTTCCACTGCCAGTTCTGTTCTCAGGAGCCAGAAAGGAATTAAAATTGACAAGAACTCTGTTCTCTCTGTCTAAAGAGCAGCTCTCTGGCTTATTTCATCCCTCTGCTAGCTTACTATTCTTGAGCCAGCAGGGAGAACACAAGGACAATACTATGTGCACCTGCATATCAGCAATGCCTGGTTTTAGTGAGTCACTCCGAACAAGAGAGAAGATTTAAAAACTGCTCTAATTCTCCATTTGGAAAGCCAATTGCTAGCAATATTACTATGCAAAACAACAAAGGAGAAAGGAGTCGGGGACTCTTAGCACATATGACATTACCTAACCTTGACATTATCTTTTTAAACAGATCTCATCTTAACCTGTATATATTTCAATTGATGTGACCAATCTGTGTAGACATGATAACCATCTATACAATGCTTTCCCCCACAAAGGCATTCTTACAACAGACACAGACACCCTTAGGTATACTTCTTTGAAAGACAACAAATGTCATACACTAAAAAATAAACTTGGTGATTATTCTGTGTCAGGCTTTGCATTTTAAGGAAGAAATAAATATCAGACACTAGTTTTAACCTTTCGTTCACTGCAGAGCAAAGTTCTCGGGCTACAATCAAACTGGACTTGGCAATGCCACCCTTTATTTTCAAACTGTCTGAATAAAGAAATATTCTACTTTCCTCCACTCTGTAGTGTCAAAATAAGAAAAAGTTTCATCAAGAAAGATGCTAGTAGCTTCTACATAGAGTCTTTTCCCATGGTCCAAACAAACAGCACTGTTACTTTGAGGGAAAATCCCCTAAAACTTAAATATCAAAGAGAAGAAATGGAAAAAGTCATAGATGAATGCAAGTATTATGTCTAAACTCATTCTGAAAACAGGAAAACGCAGAGCCTTTGAACATAAGCTATTGTTATGGCAGTACTTGAAACTGAGATGCCACACAGCTTCGTAAAATACTATTAGAAGTAATTTGAGTCTGATGAATACTGTCTCTCAATTATATGATTACATCTGAACTCTGGCTCAGGTATCTAGATTACATACTGTGATACTGGTGATTTAGTAATAATGCTTTCTTCTTGTTCGCAGGCAACAATTTTATAAAATGAAAAGACTTCTTGAGTAGTTAGGCTACAAGCCAGCACTTGGGAAAATTGTGCGAGATGGAAAGTACTGAGAGACAATCATTCCAATTTAAATGAAGAATAAAAATGCCACTAAGTATACCTAAGCCAGAAATTAAGCACCTATGAAGAATAAATTTTAAAACTATTTAATTATACTTTATGGATTTGTATTTCAGTTTTCAGCTACTGAAATGTCTCTAGACTAAAAAGAAAAAAAATATTTTGAGACATTCTTTAGAGTAAACTTTAGCACTGAGGAATATAACTTACCCACAGGAGGTCTGAGCCTTTCCAGGTACTGTTTATCTTCAAGACTGTATGCAGTAGAGATTACTTTAGCTCCTCTGTGTTGTGCTAACTGAATAGCTATTGTACCAAATGGCTGCAGAAGAACAAGGTAGATGGATTTATTTACAGAAACAATTTGATGCCGTTTTAAGAAAGATTCTTTTGCAAAGGACATTCAGGAGAAGTCAAGTACAGTATCCAGAAATGAACTTGTAGCTTTAGGCTTGCTTGCTTGTTGAAGGAAGAAATGCTACCAGGGTAAAAGCCCCAGCCACATTTACATTAACGAATCTTGGCTGAGGCAGGCTCCACAACCTCATTAGCAATAAAGACTGCAGCAATGCAAATTAAATGATTTCTGTCTAAGAGAAATTAAAAACCAGTGATGGGAAAGGAATAAAAAAAATTAAGGCAATTTCCTCCAGTTATACTTGAGGGCTTCGGGTAGAACTATGTCAACGTGAAACACCAGGAAAAAACCCCTACCCCCTTTCATTACCCATACAACATATAAATGACTGTATTATTGGCTCAGTATCTTATTTGGGAGGGCCTTTCCTATTAAGCCATTAAGTGTGCTGCCAAAAGTAAAATACAAGTCTTGGTAAGTTTAGTATATTGTAAGAAACCCAATTATTCTGGTCATAAGACAGTTATTTCTGGCAGAGGTAAGCTTTCTGTTCTGAAATTGTTACTATTGCACAGTTGTTACCTACACTTGCTCCATCCATTACAAGGACAGTTTTTCCAGGAGAGACTTGGGAAAGGTAATGTAAAGCTGTGTATGCTCGGACACCATCACGAATAGTCCCAGCTGCTTCAACCCAACAAACTTTTTCTGGTTTGCGAACTAAGTTGAGGGAAAAAACAAACAAACAGAGGGGAGAAAACAACCAACCCAAACCAACAAAATACAAGTCCCTGACATTTCACTCGGAATTATTTTTCAGACTTCATCAGTTTCTAGAACATGAAAGGAAATTATACATCTTAAATCATCTACAGGTGTAATTATGATCTATTTCACAAAGGCAATATTCTGATGTTGTGGCTCATGGCAGTGTTAGGTCAGCTATGTCAAAGTGGAGTCAAAAGTGGAAAAGGTAATCGTTATTCCAAGAATAATCAGTTTGTTTCTGCAGCACTCTCATGAGCAAGTTCAAATACAAATACAGTTCCTATCATAACCTTCTGACAGAAATGATCTGAGGAGGTCTCTTTTCCTTTTCAAAAAGATAATTCTGACACAGAGAACACACAATCCAAGTTCCAACCCATGAGTTCTTAATTCTCTTTCTCTATAGCATAGAACCTTCTATTTCATAATCCCTTGGTATAAACAGCTTCTGGAGATTATAACACATGTTAAGAGAGATGAAGGTAACATTATTTGTCATCTCTGTTTTCTGTTGTCTCTACTGAAGAGACGCTTAAGAATTTAAAAGGAGTCACCTCATAAATATACAAGTTGAATCCATGGACCATCACAGAAACAAAATGCAAACTAAGTAAAGCATAAGAGTAGCTTGTTCAAGGTAACACAGCAAACTGTTGGGAAAAGCAAAGAGATTCCCAAATTTAATATTCTACACCAAAGCACTTTATGCCCAGAAAAGGGAAACTGGAAACTCACAATAATTGAAAAGAATGTTTCAATACTAGGTTTTCCCCAACCCTCACTCCCTTAAAATTCCTTTTCCAGCTTCGAGTCCACTAATTTTATCCCATCTGTTAGTCTGGTCACAAGTGATATTCCTGGATTGAGTCAAAGTGAGGAAAAAAGCAAATTTCTCCTTATTTAATTTTGTGACAGATGAGGTGCAGAAAAAGTAGGAAGATAGCGAAGCAACAAAAAGGGAAGTTAGAAGGAAAAAAAAAAGAAAGAAAAAAAAAAGTAAGCTTCTGTGGTTCAGACAAAATATTAACCCATTAAAGGATAACTGTGGTTCAGACAAAACATTAACCCATTAAATGATAACAGCAAAGAAAGAGCTCTTGAGAGTACATAGCATTCAAATCTTTTACAAGCAGGTGAAGTAGACAGCATCTGAATGATGCTATACAGAACAAGTTTGTCTAGAGGCCCAAGTTAATTACCTCCCCAGTAGAAAAGCTAACCTGAAGTCTAAAGATACAGTAAATTAGCAAAATATACAAACTACATACCCAAGTAATGCTCATGAACTAGAATAACTTCACATACACCAGACTCGTCAGAATCCAGGGGCAAAATTCCTGGAGGGGGGGGAAATAAATAAAAACATTAACATAGACCTTTAACTTCAAACAAGCATAGTTTATAGCTAAAACAAGTTCCTAATGAAATTGCTTGTCCCATGTGGCCTGTGGTTCAGCTGCCCTTGTCAGGTGCATGACAAGTTAAGAAAACTTGGCAAGGTAATGGCTTGTAATCTCTATGGGCACAGTGTAGAAGATGGTAAAGGTGGTCCAAGCAGCATTTTGGGGTTGGGGAGAGAAAGAACAGGGACACTTCTGAGTGCTTTTTGCTATTGGTGCACTTAATTGTTGTCAGGTCATGTCTGAACTCATTTCATACCACTCTCACTCTAATGAGTGCTCCTGTTCCTACTCTGGGCCACGGCTAACAAAGAAGAAAATTGAACTCTCATACTGCAGATGGGCACAGATCAACCCACACTACAGATACCTCTACTCTTCCATCCTGATATGTCTAAGTGTGTTGTTAGCAAAGACAGCAAAAATGGGACAGAAAGAAGCAGAAGAACAAGCAAGAATGTGCAAGTTTTCAAAAGCTGGAACAGAGAAGAGGAACTGAAGGAGAAAAAAAACCCCACACGCATGGAAGATGGGGAAAGCAAACACAGAACAGGCAGAAGGAGAAAAAAAAATAGATTTTAAAAAATCCATCCTGGTCAAAACAGTGCTTTTTTCTTTCACTGGCCAAATAAGGAGATTCATGAATAGTAGGTTTTGACATCCAACTTCTGAATATATGTACCCTCTATCTTTGGTGAAACAGTATCTTCTCCCCTCTCCCATGCATATCTTATACTCCATTTAGACCAAAGCAAGGTCCTAAAATCCTCAGCAAATTTGGCTGCTACTTCCAGTCTTTCACAATTCCTATTAAAAATGGGTTAGCCTACAATACTTGTATATATCTGCAGATCTCTCAATGGTTTATCTGTAGAAGAACAATAATAATGATGATAAAAAGTCTAAAGTAGTTATCTACAGCAGCTGTTGTGCAATTAGGAAATAATGCAAGAAGGGCAAGAATCTTAGAATAGAACACACTTTCTTACAACATCACTATCAATTCTGTCTTACTTTCCTTACTCAAGTCATCTTCTAATCCTTCAATTTACCATACAAAATATAAACATGTATGAAAGAATGTCCCCAAGAAATATTTCTTCTATCCCAAAGCATCATTCACATTTTGATGATTAATACAGTATCATATTTCAAATGTTAAGGAAAATTTCCTTATAGTAAACTAAAATAGCCTTGGCACCTAAACCAGGTTGCATTCTAACATCTTACTATAGAAAAACGAAAACACCAAATGAATAATACATGAAGAGATTCCTTTCCTTGACAAATGTAAAAGTTCAGGAACAAGTCACATTATCTCCTAACACTCAAGACAGCCTCCAAGGAGGTTGTGGTCAACCCACATTGATTTCAGGGTCTCTAAAACCATTCACAGAAGCATGACCCTTATACTAAGGGAAGAACTTATGGCATCTTAAAGAACCATGTCCCTTAGTATACCTCATAATGCTTACAGAAGCTCCATCATGAAGTTTAGATCTTTATTTTATGTATGCTGTACGCATCAAGCATTTGATACGAGTACAAAATGAACTTTTTCACCTTACTTGTCAGAAATACACCACACAGCACAGGACTTTTGTGCATTGATTATTTAGGTATCAGTAACAGGGCATACGGAAGAATCGCCATGCAAACTGCCTAACCACCAGCACATCTAAGGCAGGTCTGTTTATAGTTAGGTTCATGTCTCCAAGTATTTGTGGCCAATATAACTCTCAGAATATTTTTCACTGCACTCATTTTAATGAGGAACATGGCAAAATTGATTGCTGAAAGATTCTGAGAGCAACAAATGAAACTGAGTAACTTTGAAAGGAAGTCAAGAATGTATCTGAAAATGAGATCTTTGGCTGGTCTGAGGTTTTACTACCGGATTTTTTCTTAACCAAACAAACAATTATGTATAAGAGAATTCATTATATAGATAGACAGTTCTCCTCTGGAAGATTAAAGGAGGATGAGAAAAGCTTTAGAAATGAGAAACAAATCTTGGTATAATTTTAGGAACAGATCAATGATTTAACACACCAAGTACTGCCCATGAGCACAGTGCTATTCATATATGAAGAAGAGTAGATACGTAAAGACCATGCTACCACATTATTATGGGTAAACTCAGTAAGGTGGATACACCAGGACTACACCATTTAATAGGACAGGCTTTTTTGTATAATTCAAGTAGAAATATTTTTCTGACAATTGTGTATTTTGGGACAGTTTGATGTTATTAAACACCCAGGTAAGCAAACCATTTGGCAATAGCTTATTTTCTTTTAAATATGTTCGTTCACTACCTATGTGGAAGCTCACAGCAACAGTAACTGGGAAGTATGCTTGTTAGGAAAGATTTACTGTAACAGAAATGTTTCACTGCTATCTTTTGTCTTTATAGCATCTATATTGGATGCCTAAGATTGAACAGCTATTTGAAAGGGGATGAAATTTCAGTATTTAAAGAAGTGGGTTTTCTTTCTTTAAAGGGCTAGATATATTTAATGCTGTTTTCTTCATCTTCCTATTTCCATATATGTAATTCTGACTTTTCTGTATCTGCATTTGCAAACATTCAGTATTCAAGAATAAAAACTGCAGGCAGCAAAAGTCTCAGAGCTCTCAGAACTCTAAGGAGCAGTAAAAAGGAAGATTCTGAAAAATGAGCATCTTGAAACAGTGTTTCTTTTTAAACCTGGCCTTGTGTAGTGGGTCTGGCTGAGCTGCTTTTCCCCATACAGCCCTCGTGCTGCAGTACTGGGGTGTTTTTAGCAAAACACCTGAGTAGGTGCATCGCTTTTGGCAACTCAGAAAATCCAGTAGAACTGGTGAACCTGCTTGCATGCTTCACTTAGGACCACTCTTGATTTCTTTACTCAGACAGGAATTGATGTGACTTAGAAGAAACTGAACAGTCTTCAATATGCTTGAAGAAGAAATTAATCACTAATAGTTAAAAGTATGTTTTTCTATCATGCTCAAGAAGGCAGGAAGTAGAAGTCCAGACAGTATCATCCACAGAAAAAAGAATATATGTATTAATTACATCAGGATGGTGTTTTAAATACAAATAATGGTGTATGTATTCCAATGGTTGCCTTCAGAACACTCATTCCACCAAGCTACTTGGACCCAGGTGTATATTCTTAAACATTTGGTGAATGCAGTAGGACTATAACAGATCACATTAGCTGAGGACCTGAACTTCAGTTCTTGTAACCAAAAAACTTCCTTAAGAGAACAATTTCAGAATAGAATTTTCATTTATATAAGCTTATTCATGTGACACTAGCTAAATCTCTAAAAATGTATGTCTAATTATACCTTTAGCAATGATTATAACCCCAGCCATTCATTATGAAAAGATTACTAATTGTTAGTTGATACAGCAAACAAGCATTAACTTACCCACCACTTCATCATCTGGCTGAAAAAAGGTCACTTTTCTTCCAACTCATGGAGGATATATGAAGAGGAGGAAAGAAGATACGAAGATAAGTGTTTATAGCTGAAACTGAATATACATTTGAAAACACTGTTTATCACTAGCTCACAAAAATAAAAATACACCCTGCTAGTATACCCTTTTTTTCCCCCCTCCTATTAAATATGCACATACTAAACCCAAAAGTTTAATTCACTCAAGTTTGGCACCCCACCCACAAACAGTTACATGCAAGTACGCACATGTATACATTTCTGAAAGATCCAGGCAAATGTCAGTGAAACACTGTCGAAATTCCTCGATGTTATTTTGTCTTCACTATTCCAACAAATGATTTTTACAAATAAATTAAATATTGTTCTAGCATGTGCAGGTAATATATTAAGATCTCAGTACATTTTATTTAGAAAGCTGCAAAAATTTTCTTTATTATTATTTTTTTAAACTCTGAACAGATATGCAAGAATCACACTCCAGTTCCCTTTTTTACTTTCATTTCAGTATCATTACTGACTTAGGGAAAGTCTCATTAAGAAAGCAAATAGTTCCTACTATTAAAGGTGTACCATACCAACAGTATTTATTTTGTCTGGATTATGAGACCTTAACTCTTGCTCCATACCCTCACAAGACAATTATACTAACTTACCTTCCAATACAACTCCAGAAATTTCTCGACCGACAGGTAGAAGCTCCTTCTCCAGTTTAATTTCTGACAGAAGCTAAATGAAAATAATGGTTACAACATTCTTGCTGAATTTGCATATTTATTATCATCTTACGGTGTTTGATATTCACAGTAAGAAAGTTGGGCCGTTACCAAAATGTTATCTGGGGGAAAAAAGTACACACATTCCTCATTTAATATGAAAACTTTTGCACTGATTTTCTGTATTTAAATTTAGAAGCACATAAAATCCCCAAACAACAAAGAGTTATTAACAGGCAAGCCAAACTGCGACTTACAATCAGCATGCAGAGGATGATAAAAGAGATGTACTGTAAGACAACACACAAATGACAACTGATCTTTCTCCATAAATTAGGAACAACATTACAGGTGCCTCTTATTTAGAGATATACAAGAATACCACATCAATCCTGTGCCGCCTTTCTCTGCAGTAAAGCTGTATCCTCAGATGGCATAAATGGAACTGTGCCAATTACCAGCTAAGGCCGTGGCTTAGATCTTCAATGGAAACTGTAAACACCTCTAGCTTTTATATAAAGAAAATAAATATAATATTAAGCAAATACCTTTGTATCTATCCAGCTCAGTGCACAGGCTCTAACTTGTATTTTCACATCATTGTCTCTTGTAGCAGGAAGGTTTTCCTAGGACAAATTTACAGATGTTACATTATACAGTGCAACATGAATGTGCTAGGAGGATCCTCTCAAGCTCCTGAAAGCACTTTTCCACAGAGCCTTTGTTTTAGATTGTTCTGTAGTCAGGAAAGGAAATTTTCTTTGAATGAAAAGGAAGCTGATATCACAATGGATTTACACCAGCATTTAGAGTACATACGTATTACTATTACAAACTGACCACTGAGATCTTACTAAACCTCAACAGACACCGACATTTTATTCCTGTAGCTTTTTTTTCCTGCAGGTTAAATATCACGCCTGTACCTGAAATGATTTTAGCAATTACTCTCCTAGTGTCTGTCTAACAACAGAAGGAAGCAGATCTTGTAACATTGAAACTATATTGCAACAGTGATGGAGAATTTTAAGAGAGCTTTGACATGAATGTCTGACATACTGTACTGACAAACTTACTGAGGTAAATATTCAAGTAGTGCAGGTAATGTCAAAAAGCCAGCACTGATAAGAAATGCTGTTAAGCTAACAAATTATGGCTACCTCACATATGTTAAGTGTTCTCCTAATGAAGCCTCCCCTTACTGTTTCAACTTTTGAGTTTGGGAATGATATCTGAAATGATTTTAAGTAGTTCAGTACTGCTGCTTGAAGGTATTTAATTAGCCAAGCTGAGTTCTGAACTGCTGACCCTACACAGCTGTTGAAGAGCTACCTCAGGTACTGGAGGGAAAATCATGTATTTCCATGTTATCCTATAGTCTTCACCGTAGATGTCTGCTGGAATTCAAAGTGAAACACTGACCAGAAAGTCATGAGAGAGCTTTGTTTCTACTTCTGAAGATACATTCTTAAGTCTTTAAGCTTTCTTTGCATTTTTTTTTAAGTCTTCCCAAGAAACAGCTGTTGCTTTTCTCCTAGACTTAGCAACATGAACAGTAACCTCTGTCCAAGGAATACTGAGCTGAACTTTTTCTCACCCCAGCTGAGTCAAACACATGCTGTTCCTTCAAAATTGCGAGGCACTTTGCCAGTCAGACTGAGCTCCTGCTCCTCAAACAAACCAAAGTGGGTTCTTGCTCTTTGTTCCACAAAACAAAAAACCAAACATTAAACTGTTGAACTAATGAATACTGCACCTCTGGTTTAAAAAAAAAAAAAAAAAGGTCAGAATCTAAGGGACTTATGTAATTTTTGTAATTTTAAGATTATATTGTCTTTTGGAACTATCTTTTCGGTATGCATAGCTCAATGAAGCTAAGTACTGCTACAATGTGCATAATAAAATTGCTTTACTTTATAAAAGAATACAAGTCTTAAGAACAGGCTTGATGAGGCTCAGAGCAACCTGATCTAGTTGAGGATGTCCCTGGTTACAGTAGGTGGGTTAGACTAGATGACCTTTAGAGGTCCCTTCCCACCCAAGGCATTCTATGGTTCTATAACAAAGAGAGACAGTTCAATATTTGTGCTGTTACATGGTTCCTGCCTTCATAATTTAAATAGGTCATTATTGGAAATTGACCATGCACCACATCAAAAAGGTTTGCTATGGGAATTCTTCATACAAGCTGTTGACTTTTTGTTATCCACCTTCTGTTCTGTTAAGGTTTCCTCAGCCAGCTAGCTTTCCTTTTCTACTTGTATTTAAGATGAGGATTCCATGGTGCTGGTCATTACACAGACACCTGCAAAATCAGTTCCTGTCTGAAGAGATTTAAATGGTCAAGTAAGCAGATGAAGTCTGTGCACTGGAGTGTGGTTTCAAAATCTGCTTTAGGTTATCTGAAATGGTACCAGAACTGTCTGTCTCACCTCTTGCCAGCATCTACATATTCCCATCTGCTCCTTTGTGTTGGAGCTAGCAATCATGGAGCCACCACAATGATTTGAACTAACTTGTAACAAACTACTAGTTTTCACCTAGTAAAATAAGCTGATCCATCTCACTTCATAGCTGCATGACTCCTAAAACCATGTGCATAGCTCCTAAAACCACTGCATGGAAGAGAAAAAAGCATGCCTCTGAAAGGTGAGCAAACCTTCTCAGCAAAAGCAGAATTTCAGAATCAGTTTAAGTAGATCTAAGAATGCTCCATGAATATGCACCTTGGTTTATATCAAAATCACCCATCTCATTGCATCCTTCTCTTCAGGAAGTTTGTTTGATGTGCTTCACTACTGGGGCTTTGCAGCTGCTCAAGCAAAAGTCTCACCAGTACTATATTGATTTACTTTGATGATGGATGGCTCATAGGTATATTTAGGTATCTATATTACACAGATATACATAGGTATCTATAGTAATTTATTTTTTACCTCTAAGAAATTTAAGAACACAGGTTCACATCCTCAAAACCACATAAGCATTTTTCTGCTGTTCAGACACTCACACTGCATCAATATATACACTAACTGACATCCTATTTTAGCCTTATGCCACAAGCTCATGCGTACATACTTATCCATAGAAATCCAACCAGGATATGTGAAACTGTATGAAACCCAGGGTTAATTTGTTACAGCTGTGGAACTTGTGTTTAAAATACAGATACCAAAACTGCACAGAGAAATCCAGCAGTGGCCTTGCCAAGTGTTGCATGATAACAGTAAATCCCCTACTTTCATTTACCTGCCTTGTATGTGTAAAGATTCCACCCGTTCAAGTTTACAGAAGAGTCAGGTGTTTCAATTCCCTTGTGGCATTCAGCCACACTCCCTTCTTACACAGAAGGATTAATAGTGCTATTAAGGATCAGAACTCACTCTTTCCTGGAAGACAAATGTCATTTCCTCTCCAGGTGAATTCTGCTGACAATACAAAGCCTTCATAGTGATCTGAAAGAAGACACAGCAATCAAACTGTAATACGTGCATTGTTTATAGTGCAAACAAGTAACTAAAGTTTTACATTACTTTATAAGGAGAACAGTGATTGTTTGCAAGCAACACAGGGCCTATGAGTTCTCCCAACACATTATAAAACAGATCAACCGATAAGGCAAGATATGGTGTTGTCTGCAACAAGTTACCTCAGTATTGTTGACAAGAACATAGCAAGTCATAGGGACTGAGGATGACAGCAGAAAGCAATGAATGATACACAGGATTTACCGATTGGTGGTCCAACGTAGTAGAAGGATTGTTTGTCACCCAGGCTGGAAGGCACACGATTTGACTAGCTCAAACAATGGCAGTGCAAAGGGCAATATAACCAGTGCAGGAATACAAGAAACTTTACATATGACTTTACTAAAAATCACACCATGGGTTTTTGGTCTCCTCTCCCACCTTCGTCTATGTTGTTCTCAACAAACAAGAGCCTTTTAGAGAGAGGAAAGAAAAAAATAATCAAAAGGAGATCTCTTCAAGTTAAAGGGAAAGAGAAGAGCACAGAGCAGAGAGGCAGAAAACCACGCGGCCATTACACTGCTGCTGGCAGCCGCACTAACGCCTTAGGGGATACCCTGAGGCGCCTCGCCTTTCTGAAACCCCGAGCAGCCCCGCAGGGAGCGCCAAGCTCGGCGGTGCCACGCCGCTTCGCTTGGCTCTCGGTGTCCTGCGGCCCCAGCACCCCGCACGGTTCCTGAGAGCAACTGCTAAGCTGCACCCGCCTCCGTTAGTGCCACCGGCCACGCCGCTGCTATTACTGCAGTGCTTTACCACACCGGAGAGCAGTTCGGCGTGGGGGGAGAGACGATCGCCTCACCAGCTCCCGCCTCTGCCTCCGCGCCGTGACACCCGCGGCGCCCGGCGAGGGCCAGGCGCCGAGGAAACCTGCGCAGAGACGACGCCAAAATGAGGGACTCCAACCCCACCCGAGGCCCCCAGCGGGAAAAGACCCCGGGAGCCGAGAGGACGTGCCAGCAACACCCAAGCAGCGCCGACACCCCGCGACCGGCGGTTGCCATGACAAACCGTTACTTCCGCCGCTCTCCCACCTCGGCGCCCGCCAGCGAGCGCCAGCACCGCCCCCACGGCCCGGTCCCAGCCCCGCCTCCTAGAGAGGCTCCGCCTAGCCTCGTGATTGGGCAAGGTGACCGCCACTCAACATAAGAGCGGAGTCAGGATTGGCTAGAGCGGTTGTCGCTCGCTGCAATAAAAGAGGCGGGGGCAGGCAGCCCACCCTCTTCCCCCAAGACTACGCGGCCCAGCAGGCTGCGCGGCGCAGACGCGACGGACTATACAGCATCCGGTCCGCAGCACCCAGCGGCTGCCCTGCGTGACCTGCCGGGAGAGGGGGGGTCACCCCCATCTGCTCCACTAGAGAGGGTGTGGGAGCGAGGGAAGGAAGAGGCACCGCCTTGAATTACCCTTATGCAAAATAAAAGGGCTACCCGCCCCCGTTGGAGGTGAGGAGGGGGCCCGGCCGCCCTCTCCCCCGCCCCGGCTCCGCTCCCTGCGTACTAGCCCCACCCCCAACCTCTGCGCGAGAGCGGGCCTGACGAAGCCCGGATTGGCTGGAGGAGGCCGGGTCCTTGAGGAACTCCCGGCCTCTGATTGGCGGCGCCAGCCTGCCCGTCGCGCGGGAGGGGCGGGAGGCAGGCCGCGGCCGCACGTCAGTACGGCGGCTGTGAGGGTGAGCGCGAGCCAGGGCTCCTCCCCCTTTGCCGCCCGCCAGACGGTGGCTGAGGAGGCAGCGGGAGGGGATGGTGCGTCTGGCGGAGGTGGTGGCGGACGCCGCTCCGGCTCCTCCATCCCCCCCCGCCGTCGCCATGGGTATGAGTAGGGCCCCCCGGCCCGCGCAGATATGAGGTACTGCCCGCCGGCGGCGGGAGGGGACGGGAAGGAGTCGGGGAGGGGGGACCCTTCTTGGGAGGGGCGACGGGTTCACC
>WTSP01016616.1:0-22320 GCA_025331215.1 Actenoides lindsayi | reverse complement strand
GGGCACTGAGGCGGGAGGACCCTCAGCCGCCGGCGGCCGCTTGGATTTGAACTCCCTCGTTAGGGCGAGGGGCAACCTGGGGGCGAAATTAATGGTCAATAAGCGCCAAGCTGCGCCCGCAAAGGAAGCGGCCTGGCCGGGAAGGGAGGCGGGGGTGACCCAGGGCGCTGAAGAGCTGGTGCTGAGAAGGGAGGGAGGCGGGCAAGGGGTGTTGTTCCTGCTGTCTGTGTAGCTGCGGATAGCACGGGGGCTGCGAAGGGGTCACTCGCTGTCGAGTGAGGAGAATTCACTGTTTCTCAGGGCACCAGAACTCGGGACCATCTAGTGAAAGGGGCATGCAGCAAGTTTGTAAGAGAAAAAAGTCTCCTTTTTTTTCACACAGTGCCTCACTGGAGGTTAAATATCATTAAATGGCAGGTCTATCTCTGGCCTGGGACTTTTGTTTACCGCTAATTACAACCCAGATGAATTTCACTTGCTCTATTGCACAGCTTCCTTCAGCACGTTCCTGGTATGGCTGAGGGAAGGGCACTGTGGAGGCCGGGCCTTCTCACACGAATCACTGCACAAGTCCGAGTCCTCACAGTCTTACCCAAGCAGTGCTGCTGGAGATGTGAAATGACCTCATCAACGTAGAAGTCATGCAGCTGAAATACCTCCCCTGCACACTGGGGCCTGACAGAAGTGTAGTATTCCGGCCTTACCAAAAGAGGAAGAAAATTATTTTGTGAAGGTTGTGATTCACTGACTGACCTGGGGGAAATCCCTTCCCAGTGGAACAAGATTTGTACATACTTCTCAGTAACAGGATTAACTGTAGGCATTGTGGAGAAAATGGAGAAGTATAGCAACATTGGGTAACATGTTTGATAACTCGATTTGTTTTTCTTCTTCATCTGTGTGGCCAAATATAACCAGTCTGACAACTTCTGGTGCACTCAGACAACCACCCTCTTACAGAGCCAGCTTTGTAGCTCACGGTGTCGGGGCTGCCCTTTTGTACCTGGGAGATGAGACACCCGCACCCCGGGGAGCTCTTGAAGAGCTTTCCTTCCCCTCCTGAGCAAGACCCTGGCGTGTGTCCTCATTTGCACCCCAAAGATTTGCGAATACACATCTCCACTTGTATCCTGGGAGCCAAATCAGCTTCAGAACAAGTTTGATGGAAAAATGTGAGGTATAGGTAGAAAGAAGAGATTTACACTCTGGGCCACAGGCAGGAATTTTCCACTGCTGTTGCCATTCTAGGTTAGTGGTCTCTTCTCACCTGCCTGAATGTGGATCCCCTCTGGAAAACCACAGGAGGGGAAACCAAGGCATCTCTGGTGGCAAATCTCTCTAACAGTAGGAAGAGACTGGATTAAGCTTCCACTTACAGATGTGGCAATGCAGTATGTTTGGGGCCCACTGTTTGAACCGTAATGTCTGGTTTACGCTGTCTGCTGACTTCAACTGAAATGTAGACCACATGTAAACCAAGGTCCCATTTGCTGCAATGTGACACAACCAGTTAGCCTGCCCAGGGCATCATTTTTGTTTTCTGAATGCTCAGATATCACATGAAAGATTTTTAAGGGTGCTCAGAGCTATGAAAAAGTGCATACCTCTGGACAGCTATAGCCAGCTGGAACATGACTTGATTAGGGACATTTCTTTAGCAGGTTATGTGGGAGGTAGGAGACTATTTGACATAAATATACTCCCCGTAGTACTTAACGTGCAACAGGCCCATTATGCTGGCCCAGCTTGTCATTTCCTTTTTTCCTTAAAGATTAGGTTAAATCCCAATATAATCAGCGAGAAATCTAAGTTTCAAATAATTTTTTGAAAATATTCTTCCTTTGTTCTTGTTGCCCAAGTCCTTCAAAGGGAGCTCCAACTACACATGTACTGTGTGGTCTTAGTGTAAACGTGCTTCAAATTTATCTTCACTTCAAATGCCATGTCCGAAGGGTTCGTAACCCTGCCAGCAGTGCTTTCATTCGGTTACAGCAACTGTCCATCCTTACTGGCCACACCCTGTAGAAGGTAAGCAGGACTAAAAGCTTTCCTTCACAGAGGTAGTTGTACCACGAGGACTCAACGTTGCCTAAAGAACAGCATTTAAACCGCTGGTGTGCTGAAATCTCTGCCTGCCTTGCTGAGGAAGCATATCTTCTGGGGTTTTATTTTGTCTGTGTACTCTTCCTGGCTTGGCAACTGAGGAAAACCCATGAACAGGAGAGGCAGCGGATGAGACGTGGCTCAGAAAAGACAGGATCCCAAATGCAAATTGTCAGCCAGGGCAATAGGGGTACAAGGATTCCTCAAGGTTTCAAGTCTTCAAATGAGAATAGGGAGGTCCTAGACTCACCTCCTTTGCTAGCAGTTGAGCTGCAGATTCTCTTCAAGTCAGCCTGCTGCCTCTGAAACTGTCACCAGAGAAGATCTGAGCATTTCCCAGGCAGATCTTGTAGCCTTCCTATGGCTCTTCCTTGCAAAGGTGGCACGGGTCTCGTAGCATCACTTGCCTTGATGTTGATGAGGCAGCTAATTGATGTAACGGGACATGGGGTGCAGTGTTTCTATTTGTAAAGGAAGGGTTCGTTGATCAAAGAAAAAAATGGGAAGGAGGCAAGGAAAGCAGGGCAGTTTAATTCAAGTACCCACTTCCATCATAAAAGTAACTTGAGAGAACCGAGACATTTTTGAGAGGAGCCTCACATTCTAGTAAATCTGTGCCTGTGCTGGGTTTACTCAGGAGGCATCTCTAACCCCAAATCACCACTCAGGGACAACTCATGTACAGGGGAAACTATAAAGAGTTCACTAGTAGTTTGTGTCCAGCAGTGAGTGAAAACGTTGCTCATGTTTAGGGAGCAACTCCAGTGGAGGGATCAATCCTAGAAATGAAGCTTCCTACTTAATCTCAAGTAGGATGGCCAGAAACATTTAACTATGAAAGCTTTGTGAATTGTGGTCCCGAGGACAAGACCATGTCTCTCTCCAGCATGTCAGTTTTGGACCCCAACTCCTGGACCTGTTGAGAATAAATACAAATCTTGGTTGTTTGAGGGGAGAGGTTGGTGGTGGGTTTTTTAGGGTTGGGTGGGCGTTTTTTTTCTTCTTTTTTTTCCTTCCCAGTTATTCCAAGCAGAAATATGTCTATTAGATGCAGAATTCAGAAAACTGCTTTGCTGAGAATCCTAATCCCAAATAGGAGGTGGTTGTCCTTCAACATCCAAGCTGTCCACAGCAACCACTAACAATGCTTCCAAAACAGAAATGCATTTTTGGTGCAGGAATTGAAGATATCATTTACTCAAGGGTAAACACCTCATTAGTGTAAACTGGCAACTGTAATGACATTACCCAACTTGAGAACCATCTTGATTTACACCACCTTGTCCCCTCCTTCCCCAGGACCCAGTGAAATCCACATTTTCTAGCCTTCTGCAGAGCTGCAAAGAGAACGCCTGCAATCCGGATTACCTCTGCTGATTTAGCTGCCCATAAAGCCACCTTCTGCTGGGGAAAGGGGGTGGTGAATATAGTAGCATTCATTCATTCAAATCAGCATTCAGTTCAGGAACAGGCTTTTGGCTGCTGCTAAACTCTGAAGTGTTTGCTGTGCTTAGAATGGAAGACAGGGAAGGACTACAGGAACGAAATACCAGAGGATCCAACAAAATCAGCTTAGCACTGGGTGGCTGCAGGATCAGCGTAAGCCTCTGACACATGCTATAGAGGGGACGTGTGGCAGAAGGAAGTGATTGCCAGTTAACTGCCTATTAACCCAGGGGAACAATGCTCTGCCACTATGGAATGAATTGATTTTTCTGTGTGGTGCATTGTTTTACAGTAGTACTGTAAAGATACATTGATAGGGCCACTAACAAACTAACGTTGTTCACTATCTCTAAGATTAAAAAAAAAAGGACATTGATTAAACAGGCATCTGTGGGATATACAGTAGAGAATGACTATGTGATCAAGGGTGGGAGGAAATCAACCCAACCAACCCAGAGTTCTATTTTCTTAATCCATCGTGATCACCTCAGCACAATTGCCTCACTGTTTCCTTCCATCACAAAAGCTACCTAGTATTTCAGGCTGGTACAGATGGCAGTGCTTGACACACCCACAAAAGCCTTGCACAAAGCTGGAAGAACCTCCTTTCCTCATCTTTCTGTTTCCCCATATGCAAGAGGTTAAAAAACTTGCAGATTCTTACGAAACAAAAAAATTGTTCGGTTTAACTACAGCAGATTCACCAAAGACACATTACCTCTTATCTGGGAAACAAGAAGTCAGGAGGGCTCTTAACTTTACTGCTAGGGCCCTGAAACTCCTGCTAAGAGATCTTTACATCATTCTTTAGACCTTCCACAAACCTTTACTATCATCCAATTCCTTAATATTTTTATTATATATGTTTTAAGTCTTTAAGACTATGTCCAAACCTTTAAGGTTAACATAAAATTAAGGTTCTACATTCAATCTCTTATCACACTCATATCTTGTTTGAGCCCCCTCCTTTGTAGGATTTACCATACAATTAAAAAAAGGAAAAAAAAAATCTTAAGTCATACACTTCAGCAAGATTGCCAGTTAAAGACTGATTCAGCCTTTTATAGTGAAGTGAGGAAACAAATAGGATGCATTTATGCCAGACCAATTTCACCTCTTTATGCTGGGCTTACTTCTCAAATTCACTGAGCAGAAAAAAACCAAACACCTGACAATCTTTGCACCAGGGGAAAAATAAGGGTGTTTTTGAGTTGTCATTTGAGAAAGCATACTGTGGGGCTCTAAGGCTGCAACGACAGGCCCAGAAAACACTGGCATCCCCCCACACAACCCACATTTCAGAGCCTTCCAGGAAAAACTCACTCTTTTGTGTGCTTCTGTAGAAACTGCATCCTTTAAATACAGCAGCTGTAGCCTTCCTCCATGACCAAGAGATCTTCATTCCTTTCCCCTATCCCAGCCTGCCAGGTTTTTCTCTTCTCTGTAAAAGGAGGACATGCCATCTTCACTGCTTCCTTTCTCCCCCTGCATTATCAATTTTGATTAAATAGCTCAAAGAGCCAATTGCAGGTTAAACTGGGTAGGAAATGCCTCTCATATTCTGCAAGTCTGCAGAAAATATTCCCTTAAAGGCAAGGTGAAAAAAAGCAAGGCAGCAACTGTAGGATAACCCATCTGTAGATGGACAACTCCAACGTATCTTAGTGAAAGTTTGCTTTACCACAAAAAGCTCGTTACTTTGTCTCTGGATTATGCATTTAACAGTTAGCTCAATTATGCACTTAACAGTTTTAATTCTCCAACACTCTCAACTTCACTGAGGTCCTATAGCAAATTAAAACAGCTGCTGTGCCAGTGTTGGCTCTTCTCACTTTTGCTACCATTGGTCATTTGCTTGGATGCTCTTTTTAGTGACCAACACACAAGCTCTACCTAAAGGTCCTCTCAGTCTCGAGTGAAGACAGATTATTTGCACGGTATTGTACACCAGATGAGATTTAGATCAACCAGCAGTTTCTTCAAACAGCCACTCCCCCTCTTCAGTTCTATTTCTGAAATCAGTCAAACACAAGGATGAACCAGGAAGGTCACCTTTTGCAGGAAGAAGCACTCCTGGAGCCAGTGAAACTGGAAGAATTATTTCACCGTTCACCAATTTGATAAAATCCCCCCAAGTTTGGCATAAGCTCACTGGGTGCAGAGCTGTGCCACGTTACAGTTGGAGGTTACTGAAAAGATCTCTGCAGTGAACATCAAGTAATAAGGAATGCTGTTCCACTTCAGATCACTTCCTCAGTTTGCAAATCTGCTGATTTAAAGCACTCTATTAATAATATTTTAGTAACCATTCAATAATTCAGTTACCAGAGAGCTAGCCAGGACTGTCAAAGTTGACTCTGACAAGGGTTCATTCAGCACATTAAATGTAGCAAAGCTAAAATTAAAGCAATTGGTTTCTTACTAACAGAGGGAAAAGCAAAAGCTAACAGTAGCCATTCAGTTGTTAGGGAACACAGCATCAGAAACACCCCACTCAGAGGATTAAGCAGTCCTAACCACTGGATTTTCACTGTATAAAATGCATAATTTTTTGGTTACAATGTGTTCTGGATTTAATCACCACCTGAAGCCTCACCTCTTTTGTTGGAGGAATGCCTTGTGTTCACACATTCACAGGAACAGCATTTTGCAACACTGACTATTGCAGACAACCCTCACTCATTCCCCTATAGCCACCTAACTCTGCCTCCAGCTCTGGGTTAATCAGCTAAAGACCCAGCTGGAGACCTATGCAGATTGTTCCTTCCCCCAGAACCCCTGAGAACCAACACCGTGTACAGGTGGGTCAGCTGAGATGATGTGTTAGCATGTTACTCAATTCCAACACAGGCCTTGTACAAGCACATTTCTTACTGATCATCTCAATGGAGGGTATTTAAAGGTCTATTTCTAATTAAGACAATGACACGAGCTCACACATCATGCTATGAACAATTCACAGCCAGATATGGATCTTGCTGTTCTTTTGATTTAATGCCTAAGTTTGTATTTTCAGTAACAGATGGCTAAATGTAGGCAAATCTTCTCTAGAAGCTGCTAAAACATACTGGAGTGGGATTCTAACCTGGAATTCTGAACAGCCACCAGACCAGAGATACACTGTACAGAAGAGACCATCACAAGTAAATCAGTGTTTAAGGAATTTTTATTAAACCAAGAATTTTATAATCCAAATTACGTTTCTTTGCTCAGCTATCAATTCTCACTGTCAACTAAAACAGTGGTGATATTCTGAGCTTTTCCACAGTAAAGAATTACAAAATTAAAGAAAGGAATGCTTTAAATTTTTGTACTGTGCTGAAAATTCTTTTCCCCCGGGTTTATAAAACATTAATTTGTATTTTTTATTTTACTATTTTTTTTTAACTTTTAAATCAATAAGTAATCTAGGACCAGCACTTGTTTTGCTAGCCCCGGCGTTGCTCTGTGTATAAGCTTCAAAGTTTCCTTTCCTTTTTTTATTTATTTTATATTTTGCAATGTTTTTCTCAATATTTAATAGTTTTTCCATGTTTAGATTTTTTTTTTCTTCAGTGAAGCGAAGTTCTAGATTGTAGTCCCGGATCTTTCTGCAAACAAAAACACTGCTGTTAGGTTTTAAAACTGAAGAAGCACCTTCTTGCTTTTCTGACATGCTTTCTGCACCAGTAAGCCCAACAGCACTTTGGTATGAGTGATACTGGGAAAGCCCCAAGGTTTTTTACGAGCAGCGTATCAGAGACATGGGAGTAAAGTTTCCCAAGTCTGTGATGCTGGGCAGGACAAAACTGAGTCTAGAACCAAGCAGTGCTCAGCTCAGCACAGCCTTGGCAACGGCCACACACAGTAGTTTGTTCCTGTAACTAAACTTGACTGCAGCTCATCTCTGCTCTTCAGGCCAGCACAGCAGGACTCACTAAATAATTACACTAGCAATGTTTTCAATTGCCAATTACTAAACCAACATGGAACATACAGAGTAACTGTCTCAAAGTCTGGGCATCTTAGTTTAGGACTCACAGCTTATTCAGCACTTTATCTCTAGTATGAAAGTGTCACTATCAAAAAAAAACAACATGGAAAAAGAAAGAAGCCTGGGAAAAGCATGACTGAAATTCTGCCTCAAAAGGAAAAGTTGCAGAAATGAAAAGACCAAGAAACAAAATAATTCAGTGATCAACTTTAAAGCAGGCATCTTCAACTGACAGCTATTAATGTGGAAATTAAGTTCCTAGACAGGCAAAACCTAACTGGACTGAATGGAGTATAATAGACTCCTGTAGAGTCCTCAACTCCACATCATTTTCCCCTTTCAAAATTGTCAAGATACCACCTTTCACCTCCCCCTGCCATGCAAAATTAATATACTAATGCCACCAAAGGCAATAAAATCAATGTTTTAATTGACTTTAAAGTTAAAGTCATCAAAAAGTGAAGTCAAGACAATATGTAGTTCAGTTTTTGATTACTGTATAATTTTATAATTTGGCAAGTATAAAAAAAATTAGTTTAAATAAGCTATTTAATTTCCAAGGAAAAACAGGCTTAGAGTATCATTTTAAGCTTACTTCAATTCCACAAGTTCCTCTTTATGAGGAAAGACTGAGAGACCTGGGGCTTTTTAGTCTGGAGAGGAGAAGACAGAGGGGATCTGGTTAATGTCCATAAATACAGAAGGGCTGGGCATGAAGAAGGCAGGGACCACCTCTTTTCACTTTTGCCCTGTGATAGGATGAGGGGTAATGGATTCAAGCTCAAGTACCGGCAGTTCCACCTCAACATGAGGAAGAACTTCTTTACTGTAAGAGTTGTAGAGCATTGGAATAGACTCTCCAGAGAGGTTGTGGAGTCTCCTCTGGAGACTTTCAAGCCCTGTCTGGATGCATTTCTGCATGATCTGCTCTCTTTTGTCCTGATCTGGCAGGGGGGTTGGACTCGACCTTCAGAGGTCCCTTCCAACCCCTAACTTGCTGTGCTTCTCTTGAACAGCAGTGTCAATAGTACTGTTTGACAGAACTGTCTATTGCTGAATGCATTCCTAGAACTAATTCCAGCTAAATACACCAGTAAAAAAATATTTTATATCCAGCTAAATACGCAAGCCAAAATGCCAGCAGCATTTTCTAACCAAGAGCTACAGAACTGGATGACATGCTCGAGCACACTTCTTTTTTTAACAACTGTTGACCATGGCTGCTGCTTTCTGTGGCTGCAAATGACAGAGCCTGGCAGCACGCTGCTTGTAAGGCCACAGACTGAGGACTGTTGCCCCGGTCAGCCTATGAAACTACAGTGCTCAGAAAACTTACTTAAACACTTGGAACCCCAGTGGGATTATTAACTGCCTTTTGAGCAGCCTCTTTAGCTTGGTGGGCTTGTAGTACGGCTACAGCTTCATCAACCTGTTGAGTAAAAAAAAAGGAAAAATTAATGAAGAGAAGCTTAGGTAATTTCTGCGTATTTAAGTTCATGAAACAGTTTAAGTTACAGATACAAACAATGCCTGCGTTGTTAAAAAAAGAAAAGGTTAACATTACAGTCCCAGATCATGCTAATGTAAGTCTGAAAACACCCTCTGAAAAAGGACATTGTAACTTCTTGCCCTGGGCCACTGTTGCACTGCTGCTACTCCCCTTTGCCAGCATCAACACCTTTTACATCAGTTGAAACTTAATTGCTGATAAAACGAACGTAAGGCAAAAGTCCACCCACCTTCGAACGAAGAGATTCAGGAGACTCGAGCATGTGGAGGAGTTCAGAGTTGTCAATCTCCAACAGCATACCAGTGATCTTACCCGCCAGAGTAGGGTGCATGCTTTGAATGAGAGGAAATAGACGCTCGCCTAGAGAGAAGTTAACCAGAGTGACAAATCCCATCTGACAAACACAGCCTGGATTTAAGGGGAAAGGGTAACAAACTCCTCGTTCTACCACTAAAACCATTTATTCCATATTTCAAGACTGATAAAAGAGGACTTTGTTCTGCTACAAGGTATAGAGAAAGATATTCTGTACATACCTAACATCTGCTTTTGTTCTTGTGGAGGGGCAGAAGCCAACATGGAAGCAGTCAAGGGTTCCTGACCTTGCACGTGGACAGCAGGCTGCAAATTAATTGAACACCATTTCAATTTAAATTCAAGTTCATAATTAGGTGCAGCTTTGAACATCCAATGTTCCACAGCTCAGCATAAATCATGCCGACGCTGTCAGAAACGTGGAAGAAATTACCAACTGAGTCAATTCAATCAACTAGTGCTAGTTAGAGCTGGAGATTAATATCAACCACTCTGCCATGGAACAAACATGAGGAGAATTCAGGCTAAGGTATCAAGCAACTGGAACATATGAAGTAACACAGGATCACATCCTGCTCCAGGTGAACTTGAAATACACTTAAAAGCCCAAGGCTGTTAACCCCGAACGCAGAGCCTGAATTCTAGAATAACAAAGACAACTCTTAATCCAAAATGCCCCCTCCACCACCTGCTTTTACAAAAAACCCCCACGAGCAAAAGCATGGCCCACTTCCCAAGATGACATACCTGCTGCATAGCAACCTGTGGCTGTGTATTAAGATGCTGCTGAGGATTACGAACTCCTGCAGCGTATTTGTACTGTGGTACTGTGCGGACAGCAGGAGTGGCTGCAGTAGCTGCTGCTGCAGGACGTGGACCCATTGTTTGCGTTGATGTATTAGCTGGAAAATAACAGCATAATTCCATATGTCAAAATATATATATTTATTTAGCCTACACTGCACGGGTTGCCAAAAAAACCCATGCATCAGCCCCAACAGAATACCTAATTTGGGTACTGTATTATAGATTCATCTGAGTAGTACCGTCAACTGTCACATCACTGGTCATATCTGAAGGTTCAACCCTTGACATTTACTGGATCTTACTTTCCAGTCACTTCACTAATGAATTATTTTTCCTACATGCTATTGAAAAATAAGATCTGTGAGAAAAGATTCACTTTGGTTATTAATCTGATTTCACGCTAACCTGAAAGGACACTTGATTTCCTGAGCACATTATGTCAATAGTAATCCTAAAAAAGGTACTTTCATGAAGTAGATAGCTAAAAAATACCACTGCCTAAAACACTCTGAGAGAAGACTCCATTCCAATCCATTCTGGTTCAGTCATGTGCAGATTCTGCATCTGTGACACTGGCTCACGGTGCTCTGTGACAAAATAGTAAGAGCTAAAATTCTATCCTCTCAGTATTTCTACATGCAACCTATTATTACAATTGCCACAGCGATGTTTAGAAATGGCAGAAACTGTCACACTATTATTAAAATGCACACTAAAAGAAAAAATGCTTCATGCTAAAGAAATGGGACCACAGCAGGAGTCTTTGCTGGGACCATATTTAAAGCAACCACCAGATAGGGATACTGGATTACTCAATAAAAGCAGAAAAGGAGGAACGTGTTACCACCTGTGACATTAAACTTAGAAATGCTTTTGAGAGCTCATTCTCAATCAGCAAAACTTGACAAAAGAAGTCTAACACTTCAAAGTTTGCACAAATGAAACTCACCAACACGTTGTGTTGACATGACTCGTGGAACTTGTGAAGAAGCTGGTCTCATGGTGCTAAATGGTGGTCTGGGTGCTGCTGGGCGGATAGCACCAGGCATGTTTTGGAATGCTGTGTTTTAGAGAAAATAACATTAAGTTAACCGCTGAAAACCTGAATGGTGACAAGAGTTCAGAAGTAATACCACTGACATGCCAGAGAAGACTCGAGACTATAAAGCTGTGAGAATGTATTTAGAAGTGCAAAGGTAAATGCTATGGAGTTTGTGGCAAACAGAGGAGACGTGTAAAGGGACTTACGATGAGGTCTGGCACCCTGAGCAGTCCAGCGAGGACTAGGTCTAGCAAGCTGAGCGAGCTGATTAGTGGGATAGTACGCGGCACGGTTCTGAGTCTGGCAAACACAGAAACACTGGGTCAGTTTGTCCTCTTTCAAGGGTGTGCTGAACAGTCCATCACTTTACTACTACCGAATCAGAACGCTAAGAGTTTTACTGATAAATCCACCCCTATTTTATACGCAGTACAAACCATTCAGCTACTCATCTCAATACATACCTGTGGGATAGCTGCCATGAAGTAACCTGAAGGAGGTGCTGGTTGGTAAGGGTTGATTACTGGATTAGGTACTGCTCTTACACTTGCCATTCTCTGCATATATTGGTTGGTGAGATGAGCTTGGCGCTCCTCTTTACGCTGTGCTAGAGCTACATATAATGGTTTAGTAGCCACAATTCTACCATTCATTTCTGTGACAGCTTTGGTGGCTTCTTCTGGTGATGAAAAGCATACAAATCCAAATCCCTTGCTGCGGCCACCTTCCATCATGACCTGTCAGTACAAAATTTAGTTTTAAAAGAGAATGTCATATCTACTCAACTTGCATGCCTTTCTTTTTTCAGCTTACTAGAAGTGAGGCCACAGGTTTGTTTTACTGAATGTACTTATAAAAGGAATAATTAATAGCTAATTGTTTACCGAGTACGGATTAAAATCTCAGTGAAGTAACAAGCACATTACTGCACTGAAAAGATGTCATTTTCTCCCATTACTATCAGTACTCAGCTTCAAGAAAGGATGATCGTATCTGAGATGAACCCGAGATGTAGGATAATCCAGAACACAGATATCTATGTAACACAGTAGCAGTGGTAAGAGACTGGGTCACATCTGTTAGGGAAATACATCACACTTCCTTGGGGAAGGATCACTGTTCATTTTCAGGGAAAGGCTGAGCCAAGTTAACTTTACCTTTGCACTCGTGATTGTACCAAATGGGGAGAATTCTTTTCGAAGACGCTCATCATCAATCCCATCATCAAGATTTTTCACGTAAAGGTTTACACCCTAAAAAAAAAAAGCAAGGTGTTTTTTTTTTTTTGAAAGCAAACAGTCACTGTAAATGTGAAAATATCACAAAGTTAGTCCTCTTGAATTGAAACTGAACCTGGTATCTGGTGATCCTGTCCTGCTTCATCTGTTCAAACTTGCGCTTCAGCTCCGTCTGTCTTTCCACCTTTTTCTGAGCCCGGCCAACATAGATTTGTTTCCCATTGAGCTCTTTCCCATTCATCTCATCTACAGCCTTCATTAAAAAACAAGAGGTTAGTAGTACTTTGTATTCCAGAGTTTTCAGGCATACAAGAAATATGTAATTCAAATATAACAAGTTACATAAGGATTCCAGAAAGAGCCAACCTATCGAGCTGAAACAAAATACCCCCTGACATCCTCCCTTGAAGTAAAATGGAAATTGCTTTGAGTGTGCTTCTGTCCAGTTAGTCACAAGTGATGCAAAAACCTTTTCATATATGAAGCTGGGTGTTTGTTTATGGAATAAATCAAGTCACATAATGAGCTATATTTCCAGCCTTCTCTTGCTAAAGGCAGAGAAAAGAAAGCTTATTAAATTGAAAATACCTTATTCACACATCTGACTTCTGTTTTTAAAAGTAACATCTGAAACTGTAGTACCTATGAGACTGACTTATACTGTATGTTAAGCTACAGCTGGCATAGATGGCTTTTTAAAAAAGTCTTTCATTAATTACTTAAAGAGTATGAAAATATGAACTTATTTCCTTTACACTGTTTTGAGTTACAGCTATTAGGATAGGAAAACTCTGGCACAGATTTATTCCATGAATTTAAACCCAGAAGTCACCAGTTGATTGTATAGCTTCATGACCAAAGCCATTAAACACGTATTTACTGAAATACTAGAACTTTTGTTTCTTAAAACACCCAACATGGGATTCTAACCACTGCAAGAGAAA
Source organism: Actenoides lindsayi (assembly GCA_025331215.1). Taxonomy (NCBI): domain Eukaryota; kingdom Metazoa; phylum Chordata; class Aves; order Coraciiformes; family Alcedinidae; genus Actenoides; species Actenoides lindsayi. The sequence continues at coordinate 8,942 of WTSP01016616.1, read as the reverse complement.
CAATTCACCAATGACTGCATGCAAGGCTGAACAGTGTAGATGTAAGACAGGCAGGATTTGTTCTAATCTCTTGCTTTTACACTTGCAGAACTGACAAATCACTGAAATGCATTTTGAAAAGCAAACTTTGTTTGTTGCCCTGATTCGTTCCGTGCTTAGTTTTTCTCCTGATGCTGTGTCCCTGCTGGCACAGTCAACTAACAAACCAAAGCAACCAGCTGACAAAAAAAATGAACTCATACAGCATACTGGCACATTACAGACATATACATGAATTAAGAGAACCCTTCCTCCAAAGTCGTTCTTCAGAGCGAAAGCGACATCGCAGGGCTCGGACTGTTAGAGCTGTGCCAAACGTGCTCCATAAAACTAATAGCTTTCCTGCTGACTTGGCAGTGCTGAAATTTGAAAACACAATCCTTTCTGCCTTGCACAAATGTTTTGTGCCACCGAACTGGATTCGATGAATCTTCTGGGTCTTGCACAAGATGTAATATTTACTGTGCTTCTATGTTGTCCAGCATGAGGGAGACCAAATAGCAGCGAGACCTTTAAGCCCAAGTATAAGTTATTAAATACTCAAGATTCCCCATTTCTACACTAGTTAAGCTGACTCAAGAGTATTTTGACTTCACAGGCTCCTCAAATCAACTGACATTTGCTCTTATGAGCAAGCTAAGTAACAGAAACTATGTTAAGTCATTTAGGAAGTAGACACTTGGTTTTGCAGCGGTCCTTGAGCAATTCAAAATCCCTAATGAATTCACAAGATTTCAAATCACTCAAAGAAACATATTGTTTGGGTCTCAGTTATAGAATTCCTAAAAATGAAGTCCAAAGGCTTACTTTTTGGGCATCTTCATGTCTTTCAAAACTAACGAAGCCAAAGCCTTTGGATTTTCCACTCTCATCAGTCATAACTTTCACACTTAGGGCAGGACCTAAAAAGAGAATTAAACACGCTTCATATACAAAGTGTATTCTCTTCAAACATCCTGTTCATAAGTCTTAATATTTAGTTTCACTTGTATTATAAAGAACTCCTGCACCAATAAAAGTATCTAGTAACCATCAGCCATTAATATAAAATTGCCAATTTGCTGTGATGCTGAACTTCAGACATTATGGCCAAGGTCTGCCCTGCTGAATTTCACCTCAAGGTGAATGAAATTGTTTTTCTCATTAAAAATTACAGCATTAGTGCTTCCATCCTTTGAAATAGGTACTCAAACCTGGAGGGGAGGCCTTTCTATTAGATATGTGGTCCATCATTTATCCCAGTGAAAGGCCATCCAAGTTCAGCAATTCCAAACTTTTGAAAAGCTGCAGCTCACAGACTCCTTTGAGAAAGATATTAGCAGCTAAATTTGTTACTGTTTCAGCCACAGATACTTCAATAGTGGAAAGGAATTTCCAATAAATGCTGCTTAGGGCTGCTACAGAATCTCTCATATACAAGGTTTTGTCTTGCTTTACATGATATCCACTAGAGAACAACAAAAACATGGAGGAAAGACAATGAAAAAAACCCAGAAGCTGAAAATAAAATAATATAAAATATAAATTAGTGTAAGACTCTGAAATTGAATTAAGGAGTTTGCTTGTCCTCTTTCAATGGTGACACATCATACACCTTACTGGATCATAACCATATGCTCGCCACAATTTTGTCCCTTGCATAACTGAGGATACAGATAGAACCAAATAGCTTGCCAGTGGAACTTTTCCAGTTATATATAAACTTATAATTTCATATTGGGTCAATCACCACAGTGCAACTGAGTAATGAAAGCAGAGACACTCTTAAGTGAAGATAAAACTGCAGGTCGATGAAAGCAATGGCCAACTCAAATTTGTTACGTCCTGTAGCGAATTCCTCACATCAATCTGTACTCAAACATTCCTATTTGCAACTTCAGAAATGTTGAAACACCCATTCAAAGGGTTAGACACATTATTTTCAGGTTATTAGAAACAATTCTGATGGCAGGATTCTATATGCTATCCTATTTAAACCTCTGCAGTGGTTATTGCTGCATTTTGCATGTGAAATTGGAATCAAGTACCAACTTTTCAGTACTTTTTGGTTTTAAATCATCAGACGTCCAGCTGATTCCTCGTATTATAAGGCACTGTACAGATAAGATACAAGAAATAAGCTGAAGTTCGCTCATGTTTATATAAACTTGAAGTTCAAGACATTACCAAACTTGCCAAAGAGTTCCTTAAGTCTCTCATCATCCATGTCTTCTCCAAAGTTCTTGATGTAAACATTGGTGAATTCCTTTGCTCTGGCTCCAAGCTCTGCTTCACGTTCCTTGCGGGATTTAAACCTTCCGACAAATCTGGTTACAGAACAGAACAGTGCAGATTAAACCAAGACTGTTGAGGTTTAAAAACTTACTCTAGTCCTCTGGCATTGTATTTTGTTCTTAACCAGTCTCATTGTTCATTATATGCATTAAATTATTTAGATAAACCCCCAATTTTCCTATCCCTTGCTACACCAGTGTGCTTATCACAGTTACTGCTGTAAAAATGCTCTCAAGTCACTGGTGAGACTCTTCAATCTTAGAAAGCAGCCTTTGAAAACTAAGAGCTGGACAAAGGGCAAGAGGACTAGGTATGGTGGCTAAACAGAAAACTAGATCCCAGAGTAATCCCTCTACCATGCTAAAAACATGGCAGCCTTAAAGCAATTACCATTCTCCAGTTTTGAAGCAAGGGGTATTTAACTAACCTTACACAGCTTTCCAGTCTGTAACAAAGCAAGACTTCTGTTTGGTTTATTTTGGGGTTGGGATTTTTTGGTTTGTGTTTTTGTGGGGGTGTTTTGTTGGGGTTTTTCTGTCCTTGTTGGTTTCGGGGTTTTTTTGTTGTTATTAAATAGGCACAGAGAAATAAATAGTTCAATTTGCTCTTTAGTCAAATGCCATCACAAATTGTCTGGGAGCACCAAAGCTCAGTCCATATAATCAGAGAAAGAACAGAAGCTGAACATAACACTGCAACCCAAGGAACAGCAGTTACATGACTGTAGTAGTATTTTACTTTCAGATTTTACTGTATTGTCCAACTTTGTTGTTCCCAATCTGACAAATACAATAAAGTAGCATAGAGAAACTCAACATTTTCTTCAACTTTGACAACTTCACCCTATTTATAGTAACCAGGGATGGCAAGAATGATAGTGCTTTCATGTCTACATGCTGACCTTTTTTCACTAACTTAAAAAGGTTGTATAAAGATGGAAGCTGAGTAAAAACATCCACACACAGCAATCAAGCACAGCACAAGCAGGAAAACTGAAGTTTTAAAACGTATGTTCTCTGTATGTGGCTTGATCCATCCATCTCTACACATAAAATTAACCCAAGATGGTAAACCAATGCTGACTTCTGTTATCCTTTTCCAAACCCTCAAATATTTACAGACTTATTCTGCAACTGCATCAAATACCATAACGATCCCTTAGGCACAGCCATGATGCTCACTCACCCTCTCCCTGCTTCAAGCCCAAGTAGCCAAATAACTTTTTTCCTACAGTACAGAACAGTGACAATATTTAAAACACGTTTCTGGAAGTTTTATTTTTCTACTCCTGTTTCCTAGATATGCCTCTTAACAGACATCCAATGTTAGTGGAATCCAGTCGCTATTCAGGACTGAGTAACTCTAGAGCTTTAAGTTTTATCCAAAAAACCAGGATAACATACCTTTCTCACAAGTCTTATAAAGGAAGTATTATTCAGAATACCTGATGGATTGTATTTTATCTCAGATCAATAAGATCAGAAAACCAGAGAAGTTCCCAAATCCTTATTACAGCATTGGCTTGTAAGAAAACTAATACAACATTTTTTCCCTAGAGGCCATTATTAGCTTATTCCCTGTTAACTAACTAACTCCCTGTTAGAGCACTAACACTCTAAATCTTCTTTAAGAGGAGAAATTTTTAGAACAGCCTGTCTTTTCTAGGGAAGCTTCAAATACTGGTCTCCTGTAAAATGAGTTTCAGTTTGTTGACCCCCAACTACGTATTTATGTACTTACACTTTGCGGTCGTTAAGCAGCATACCATTCATTTTTTCAATAGCTCTTTCTGCAGCTTCTTGTGTCTCAAAATGTACAAACCCATAACCCTTGGATCCATTTTCGTCACATACCACCTATTAAAGAAAAACCCTGTTGTAATACTCACGGAATGCTTTCGGTGTAAACCGAGGGGGTTCTGTGTCAAATCCTTAAACCCGTCGATAATTTTGCCACTAACCTTACAAGACAGGATGTTTCCAAAAGCAGAAAACGTGTCATACAAGGCTTTGTTATCGATTGATTTGTCCAAGTTTTTGATGAAGATGTTTCCTACACCGCTTTTGCGTAGAGATGGATCGCGCTGAGACCACATGATGCGCACTGGTTTGCCTTTAATGACGTCGAAGTTCATGGTATCCAAAGCTCGTTCAGCTGGAAAGACATCATGGAATTAGTAGAACACACTAAAATTGTCTTAATAAGCATAAAAATAGCATTTCAAGTAGAGTTCTTTATAAAAATGTTGCTATTTCACATCCAGCACCACCACCAAGATGCGAACCCAAGCATGCAACGTGGAAAAATCCCACTCTCTTACGCAAATAAAAACTGGCAAGAGCTCCTTAGCAAAAGCTGCACTTAGGAGGTGGGAAGGAGCATAAGTCAGCTGAACAACCTGCAGAAATCCCAGGAGCCTAAAGGATTGGGCCCCACTATGAAAACACAGTACAGTAACAGAAGAAAACTTTAGAGAGTGATGGTGATGATGAGCTATTCCACAGAAGGAAAGGTTTCAATGTTTGTGAAAATCAGCTGGCCACTCCCACAGCACACAGATACCTACTGGATCAATCAAAATGCTTTTACAGGTACAGCTTATGCCTCTAAGCCTCTTGCAAATACAAACAGAACAACTCCTAAACCACCAATACGTCTAACCTGACAAAATTCATTTGCCAGATGGAGTTCAAGCCTGGTTCAGGTACCTGTTCCACACAACTCCTTCCTTAGTGACAAAAAAGGTCCACGATGGGGCAAAGGACAGTCCAAAGAGATTTAAAACTAGCACTTAATTTGGAAAATCTGAAATCATATATTAAAAGCTCACGATGCAACACATACAAGCTCAATGAAGGGCTAAGCATTGTAACAGCAAAACAAAGCAACGTAAACCAGGTTTTGTTACTCAGGTGAAGCAGTTTTTCCAGGAGAACACAGGAACTTTTCAAAGCCTGGGTATAAGATCTCAGTGCATTTCGATCAAGTATTAAGACTTGTTCAGTTTTGATGTGTCCCTTCAATGCAACAAGACATGCCTGTGATGTTTTAACAAGTGATTTAGGCAAGAAAGAGCAACAGTTCTCCAGTATGGCCAACATACTTTATGACCTCCTAAGTTAGCCCCTTTTTGTCATTGTTCCTGTATGTCTGGAAGAACACTGAAGAAAGTCCAACCACCTGAAGTCACAGCCATTGGTACTAGCTCACCTCACTCCAATCTGCATACAGCAATGTAATATCAACAAGACTGACATCGATTCAGTTTAAAACAGTAACCGTTTTAGTCCATTGCTTTTCTTAGAAGGACCAAGGGCCAATCACATTGTGCAAACCCTCATGGTTTTGTTCTTTGAGTGCTGCTTTTATCTTTAGCTATGTTACTGGGTATCACTGCCAAACAAAATTTGTCATCAGCCCGTGGTTTAGTTGGTACGAGACATTTTACAGCCTTTCTTGTCGTGTTTTCAGATTCAAATTAATCTGAAGATTATATTCTCTGAAAGACATCTGTAAAAGTTAGAGACAGACATCAGACATCTTCCTGTAAAAAAACAAAAATCATCTATTGATACTATAATCATACTAACAAAAAAGTAGCAAGTCAAGAACTGATTTAAGATGAAGCCAGTCTTTTGCTTAAGTTAAAGCTTTCACAAACTTTCATACAAAGTAAGCAGGAGAGAAGAGACAATCGAGATGCTGATAAAAAGAGTTGGAAGGCTTTACATTATAAAAGAAAAAATAAAAAGGTTGACCAAAAAAAATAAGGACTGTGGATATCAAACTGGCCACAGCAGAAACATCTGACGCTTCGGCGTTGCCCTGGAAGTCATTAGAATTATTACTGCCAGCAAAAGTGCCAGCAACAAACAGTTCATTATTTCTAGAAGTAGTAACAGGGCTTCCTTTACTAGAAAAGAGGCTTTGCTAATTCATGCTAATTGCTTCTAGAATAATCCTGACACTCCTCAAAAATGTGTGTTCCTGGACACGTTTCCCAAACATCTGACTCCAAGTGGGTCCATGGACCAGTCTGAACCAACGGTGAGCACATCTCTTACACCAGTACATTCTGTCCACAAGGACAGCACGGAAACTCTTTTAACAACTCTCCTCACCTCTTCTATGGAGCAAAAGTATGAGAAATATAAAGATTTCCGCTTAACCAACCCCACAGATTTAAAGCATGACTAGGATACAACTGCAGCCAGGTACAAGCTACTTTCATTAAGACTCACAACTAGTAAGACTGGTTACTTTCAGTGCTTTACTTACTTTCATTTCATTTCAGCCATAAAAGGCCGTGCGCTGGTTTGCAGGATGCAATTCCATTCAGCAGTTAACAAGTGGACACACCTACCCGTGCTGTACTTCTGCTGATTCTGCTGGAGCTTTTATTGAATGAGTCACCAGTTCCCATTTTAATCGTGAGCAACTGGACAGGCCACTTCAGCAACGACTCCAAAAATCACGCGGGACACACGCTCAGTGCCGAACGCAGGGAGCAACAGCTATCAACTATTACACCTCTGGAAACACAGCCATTCCAAAAATCCAGAGAGAGAAGCGCAGTTGCGGATTACTCAATATTTCTAGCTTAGTGATTAAACAAAATTGCCTCAGTTTTACTCTGAACTATGACTCAAATCCAGCAAAGTCACAGCTATGAAATGTGTGCATACCTCACAAGTGTGTCACCGGGCCTAATTAGCTTTTGGAAGAGCTTGGAGATCCCTGGTTCACAGGCAGCTGGCAATGTCAAACATACCTTCAAAGACCTTTTTAAACACCCAAGCTAGTTGTTTTCTAGCTGTTTAATAAGCACAGCCTGAGATGTAGCTAAGTTAGACCAAACCGAGGAAAGGCAGCTACTTTGGAATCAACATAAAAGCAGTATGACTGTAAAAATAACCATTTGCCCTCAGAGCTTCTATTTCAGCATCTCAGTAAACGGGCAGAATGATCTGTGAAGAGCAGCAAGTGTTTCCTAGCTCTTTGCCACCAACACCAAACTCTTATAAAGCAGCAGAAGTACAATCGCACGGTATCATCTAAGTACGTCTGGAACAAGCGCTTCCAGGTAGATGGAAACATGACAGGGACGAGAAATACTCCTGGCTGAACTGGGCTAGGTGTAGGACTGAATACGGGTGCTCCCCAAAGTCTGAAAACCACTTAAGACGTTTGGAATCACAGCACTGTGGTACGAAGCGCGTTCCCAAACTCTGAAGGCAAGCAGCGCTGAGGTGAGGCAGCTGTTCTCCTCCCCACCTTTGCCAAATTACAAAGCGAGTCACAAAACGCGGGGCTGAACAGGTTGCTCAACTAATGACAACTATCAAGTTGGCCCTTACAGAATTCTGCCATTACCAAGGGGAAGCAGCATTTGAATCACCTTCAACGCCTGCCTGGACATTAGCATAGCACAGCACCCAACCCTGCTCACCTCTTTGGTTGGTTGAGAGTAAAAGGTACCAAAGTTGTTTATCAAACAAAAGGATATGAACACAAGCGTTGGAATCCCGAACAATGGTTGAATAAATTAAAAGCTCTCTAAAGTGAGAGAGCTGATAACAAGTTAACTACCTGTCTACTAAGATGAAATGTTCACTTTTACTATAGAGAACTATCAATACAGCGAAGTCTGATCTGACACTGGTGATACACCAGAGCAAATTCTGAACGTTATCTACTCCAACTGCTTGGAAAGTTTGTAATTCACATCTCTCACTTTCATACACTTGAAAATAAAACCAATACAATAGAAAAAAACCCACCCTGTTTACTCAAAATCAAGTATGTTCTAGGTGGCCGAATAATTTTGTGTTCTTTTCATTGGACTCCACAGAACTTAAGAGTCGGTCACATTTGGTTCCTTTATCATGAGACCCTCCGAATGCAGAAGTTGGTTTGCCAAACTTCGCACAGACATGAACCAGAACTACACGGAAAGTTTCTTCACTGATAAAACTTTTACAGAGAACCGGCGACGCGTCCTGCGAGGCGAGTTCAATAAAAACACAACTTGGGGAACATTATCAGAGTTTACCGCCGAGGGAAACGGATCAGAACACAGCTCGCTACGTTAAAGAGCAAGCAAAGGAGGCTCCGGTAATTTCACCCCCTCCCTACACGTGACAGCCCTGCCCTGGCGTTTGAACGCATTACGCTTCGGTCTAGGCTGTAACCGGACGGCTGTGAAAATACCAAGCCAGCCGGGCACGTCCTACTTCCTTCTTTCGGCCCCTTAATCACGCACACACCCACCCGGCTCCTGGCGTAGTTATTACAGAGTGCTAATGCCGGTGGTGTTTTCCCCCAGCGAGCCTTCACCTCGGGTCCCCGGTGCAGCTGCGCGCGGCCGCCCGCACAGCCACGCTCTCCCCGCGCCGCCGGCCCCCGGCAGCCGCAGCTTCCCGGACGGGGCAGTTCCGGCGGAGGCCGCCCGGGCCCTTCCCCGCCCGCGGCCAGGGCCCCGCGCCGGCTTTCGGTTCCCGGCGGCGGGGCGCGGAAGCGCCTCCCCCCCCCCCCCCCCCTCCCGCCCCCCCCCACCGGGCGCGGGCGGCCCCCGCCCCCGGGTCCGGCCGCGGCGGCCCCGCCCCCAACCTCCCCCCCCCGCGCGGCAA
>WTSP01016614.1:23208-34244 GCA_025331215.1 Actenoides lindsayi | reverse complement strand
AATCTAGAGCAGTATTATTTTCTAATCTATAGTAATAATATATGCAGTATTCTTTTTTTCTATGATTGTTGCCTTTAATATTTTACATTGAAGTATAAATAGTAGGCTTGTAACATAATGCCCTGTATTGCTCCCATGTATTTATTATTTTTGTCAGATTCCTTTTTCCATGGATGTGGAAGTATCAAATGCTATGTTTCCATTATTACACAGACTTGTAATTTCCCTGCTCTTCCCTTTCTGCTTTCCCTCCGTCCTAGACTCCCTTTCCTAAACTTTTCTGTGCCCAGAGGAGTTCAGTGTGATTACCTGGCAATTTATAGAGCAATATTGAGATAAGTGAGTGCTATAAGAGTACAGCTTAATGGTGTATTTGATTGAACCTATGAAGTGGCTAAAAGGCTTCAGCCGTTAGTTCTATCTTCATCCTTGCCATTAGGCAACTGTGTTAGATCCATTCGCAGCCTCCCAGAGTGATGCTGTTCTCGTACAATCATACAGCTGTTGGCTGGAAGTGACCTCTGGGGATCCATAGTTTCAAAGCCAAACTACCACGGAGAACTTGGAGAGTTTTATCTGCTTGCAATCTTTTTTAAATGCCAAAAGGAAAGTTAATGTGGTAACTCCCATACCTTATTCACATATATCTGTCTGGAATTAGCAAGTATCTGAAGTAGCAAATAATCCAAACCCCAGGACTGTAGTAATGATAGAGGCGGGCTGAAGGGTGGGAGGCAAGGTTTCCATTTTGGAGAGAATATAACTGAGGATTAAGCGAGTCCATTTTCATTTGGAGGTCTTGCTGCTTATGCAAAAATTATAATTAGTCTAACTGGACATAAATATTTTCCTAGAAACTTAAGAAATATCCCAAGTTGCGTCTGTTATTTCTGAAAATATACAAGATCTACAGATCCATATTAGATGTTACTTTTGACTTGTTGTGTTTTCCTTTGTTCAGGAAAACACGGTTTAGGATAATTATATAAGTAATTTCATACTGTTTTCTAGAAGACTCTATTCTCCATTACCTCTACGTCAAGCTTAACTCTAAACTCAGTGTGGGGGACAAAGAGGAAGAACTTAAACAGAGCGAACAACAATAGCTAATCAAGCATAGTAATGATGCAAAGCTTATTTCCTTGTTTCTGTGATCTATCTGTGCCAAACTAGGGCTCAATTCAACATCTCGAAGTTAGTGACTGGCAGTTTGATGTCAGTTTTCAGTAACTATTTCCAATCTTCTTACCCAACCAGATTGAAGAATTACTTAGCTTTTACTAAAACTTTGGAGACAAAATTAAGCAGTTCAAGTTTTTGCTGCTCGATGCTTATGTCTGTGGTTGATTTATTTTTTTTATACATTATTTTTAATGAAACAACCTCCCCTCAAATAATTAGTCCTTACTAGATCTGTTGGATAAGTATTGGCATAAATATGAAAGGTAGTCATGAAAAAATTATGTCCTTTTCTCTTAAGTAACATTATATGCTTGCAATAAAGGCAGGTAATATATGTCATTGATAAGATTAGAAAAAAAACATTCTATGCATTTTCACTAGCCCTAAGACATAAAAGAAAAAAGTATTATTAAGGAAGTGATAGAATTCATGTCAACAGTAATAAATATTAAATTTTGTCCAAGAGTTTGATAGTTTGCTCTTGCAGAATATGTCTAGAAAAGAGGAAGTTTAGAGAGAGGAGAAAGCTTTTCCCCTCTCCCACTCTCCTTTGTGGGAAACAAATCCCTGAGGGGCACTCAGACTTGCAGTTTTAATGGATTTCTAGGCACGGTGTTGTGCCCCCTTCCTTCCCAACTAGTCTCTTTGCCCCACACCTTTGCTGCTTTCGATGCACTTGCATTACACTAGCCCATACCTTTCCTACAAAGCTCTCTGCAAATGTCTGTGGCATTTGGAAGGCCATCCATCTCTGCATTCTGTGTCTCTTTTTCCATATCTATAATCAGAATTATCTATTCTGACTGTAAATTTCTGGACATAAGCACTTTTTCTCCTCAGGGCACTATAACAGTTGTGGTTGGGTCTGTAGCACTAGTGCAGGTCTGTGCGATGATGATTAATGCCGCTGCAAAAATCCTATTACCACAGCTGGCTTGATATGTCCCAGTGAAAGTTTCATCTGTAGATGCTGATACACAGAGCTCAAACTGTGTCAGCTGAAACACGTTCTAACAGAGCTCTACCCCCTAAACTGCTTCCTTGACTCTGCCAGCCTGCTGCATCTCTGTCCCTGGAAGCTGTCTGAAGCCTCATCCTCCTTTCCTCGCTGGTGTGATATTGCCATGCACTCAGCTGGGCAGCTCTTACAGTAGCACATGTCACCTCATATACCTCAATGGCCAAACACTGAACCCGTGCAATTTTGCCCAAGAGATGTACTGCATTTTTTTTCTCTCTTCCTGTGGTGGCTGAGAGCACATCTTTCAGCACAAAATACCTTCTTAGATAAGCTTTCTGCTTTGTATCAACCTGTACACCACAAACATATCTGATCCAGACTTCTTTCAGGGATAAATATGCAATGCTCATCACAAAAGTAACAGTGGGTTTCTGCTGATTCCTGACATTGCCTAGGATGCTATAAAATCTGGTGCTGGATTGTTCATCAACATTCCATCTACCCAGCTTATGACAGGCTCCAGAGCTTTTGCAGGAGTCTTGGCTGGAGGCTGAATTAATCCAGACCCAAGCTCCCAGCAATTTATTTGGGCCTGATGAAATTGGGGATGTAGAGATTCAGAATTTCCAAGTGTGGTGCAGTGTAGTCCTTCAAAAGATAATGCATATGGAACTCTATGTGCAGTGTGAACACTTAGGTCCTAAGAAAAACACTGTGGTACAGATGTAAGACACAGAAGTCACAGGACTCTTGTATGTAAATTTGCTTTTGAACATTCTCTTCATTGTAAAATACAGTGTACATAGCCTGAGGAGCTCTCACAGACCTTAACTGACATATTGGGAGAACCTTAGCAGCAGCCTCAAACTGTTAGGTAATAAATATATGAAAAACATGGCAAGAATTTCTGTGACTTCCTAACTTCATTTGAAAAATAAAGTTTTGAATTCTTCCAGAAGGAAGGCAATACTCCACAAGAATTATTTTCTCACGACATTTTATGGTTCACCTGATGTCTAAATGCTGAAATATGCTCCACAGCCATTTGCCTTCAAAATTTGGGCATGAAATGTCTGAATTGAGTAGCGAGTTGAGCAATAAGGAGTTTCTAATAGTAGAATTGTTTTAAGAGGTGAAATACACTTTTTGGTCCTAGTACTTAAAATTTGCTCTAAGTTAGAGTTAGGAATCAGATTTCAAAGTTACCTTCTGCTGAGAATACTTGTGCGAGTATATGTATGTATGTTTGCTCGTGTGGCTTTGTTCATTCATTCAATTACAAAGGAGAAATATTATCAAAGCTTTCAGATGAATAAAATATTCTTCTAAAATCTCCAGTAGGGAATAACTAGAAGAGATAAACTGCCTGCTGTATCACAAATCAATCCTGAAATATAAAAATGAATAATAACATATTGAATCATTTCAGTTTTATATGTTAAACAAAATATCTTTGATATTTAATGACTAGGAGAAATATTGACTATGTGGAGTTTTTCTTATTATTTTCCTTTTGTAATTATGCTTTAACATAAGTTCATTCAGAAACCAGTGCCTCTGTTGAAAATGAAGAAATCTATATAGACAGGTTTACACCAGAATTAAAGATGAAAATAGAAGATACACATGCTATGTGAAAAATTGCAGCATCTGCACCCACATGTTTAGGTCATTGACCTCTGGTCAGGAACGCACTGATATTTTAAGATATTTATTTTATATATAATTTGTAACATGATTAATTAAAGGTAGGTACTCTTTAGATGCTGATGGAAACCTATGGGAGGGTGAGGATAACTTTTTAGAGATTTGTTGTGTTCCACTTGTTACGTGTCCTCTCTGAATAAACTTTCAGAGTAATGGACTACAAGATTTTCAAGGAAAATTTGGATCCACAGGAAACTCTTACCAATACAAAGATCAATGAGGCTGTACAATATTTCATAGGAAAGCCTTTTTCAGCCTTGTTCCATATGGAATAGTGAATCCGATAAAAGATGTAAAAATGTACCTGAGAAAAGAAAAGGTATTGTTTCAGGTAAGGCATGTAAGAAGGCTGGAGTTTTTTTATTCTCAGTACTTCTGAATTTAATATTTGAAGAATGAAAGTCAAAATAATACTTGGAGTTCAGTATTTCAAGCTTATTCTAATCTGCAATGTTAGTTAATGTACCATCTCTTACTAGTACTGTTCATCTCAGACTTGTGCGATGGATTCAGAAGCAGTACAAAGGCATATCAAAACTCCTGGATAATGTGTTAAGTGTTATCCCACACATAAAAGGCAAGAAGCTTTTTATTATTATGACTGAGAGATTTTATTTTTAAACTAATGCACAGTTTTACTCTTATTCCGCTCATCTTTTTCTACAACAACCTTTTCTTTAATTTTTATTCTGTTAATCAGTAATGCTGATTTAACACAAGTTTTGCTTTCTTTGACATAAATGCGTTCTGCTGGTAATGACTTTTGCTGTTGAAATGCAAGAACTACAACATGGTAGTTGGTCAATTAAAAGAGAATCCTTCTTAAATTATTTTAAAAATCTGGTCATACTAAGAAAAAAATATAGAATGCCATTTTATACTACAAATCTGTCTCAGGTAAGGATAAATTAAAGAGGGGTGGATCCAGACTGTCACATTCTGCACAAAAACCATGCACGTACACACGTGGGCATGTCAGTCTTTATGCAGTAACAACATATTAATTTTCTACATGAGGTTATTTGTTCCTCACTTATGAATTAACATCCTTTGGGACATGTAGTTTTAATAAACTAACAAAATCTAGATATTTGGCATATAATTGCATTTTCATTTTTATATGAATTACTTAGTTACGTCTTTCTGATTAGAATGCAAATGTCTTTGAGAAGGTATAACTTATTCAGGGAGCATCCTTAACCGTATCAAAAGGGGAAACAGATGACTACAGTATATTGTAACAAGGTGGCCTTTATTTGCAGCAATTAGCTAAAAGCCCTTTATGAAGTGAGACTTGTGCAGTAATACTGAATAGCGAATTCAGAATTAAGAATCATTGGAGGCCTAAGGACTCTGTCCTCAGCAATTGCTTAATGTAGTTTAAATTGCATAACGGGAAAAATTTATGTTGTGTTATAAAAATGAAACAAATATTTATTTTCTCATTAATGTTTACTGCAGTACTATTATGATTTCAGTGTAAAATATTTGTTTAAAGATTAATGTAAACATCTGTTCAGCTGCATGTAAGAAATGTTATATCAGGCAGTAAGAACCTGAACAGTTTTCTTCTGTTAGATCAAATCTGTTTTCTCTGTTATCTAGGCATTACACAGACATGCCCAATAGAAAAAGGTGAGGACACAGATAGAGGAGAAGGGGCTTTTGGGTGCTGGCAGTGAGTATTATGTATTTGTTGCAGTGTAAACTAGATTGAGTGATCGTACAGTAATAAATAACAAACAATAAAGTGCGACTACTTAGGATGAAAATTTCATTAAGGAGGAAAAAAATCTTTTCATCCAGGTTCCACTATGGCATAGAGTTAAGGAGCTTGCCCCTGCCTATGATTTTGCCATATTTCGTTTATTATTTTTTGGGTGCTCTACTTCTGGCTTTAAGACAAAGAATGTATTTTAAGCATACTTCTTAGGAATATAGGAGACAGATCTAAAGAGAAGGCTGTATTAACCTGCTAGTTAATGGACCTGATAGCAGAAAGCTGCAAAGTTTGAGATATTTTCATATAAACCATAGATGCAGTACTGGAAAAAAGCAGAAGGAGAAGAGGGAGAGATGTCTTACCACTGTTCACAGTAGTAGTATGAAAATAATTGTTTACGTGTTTCTCTGGAATTATTAATTCTGATAGGAATAAAATGTAGCTGTTAACATTTTAGTGTTAGCTATAACCAGCAAAAGAACACTCGTGGGAAAAGTTTTGGATCAACATATGAATTTTAAATGCTTCAAATTATGAACAAGAAGTAAATCAGCTTTCAATTGTACAAATTATCATTGTATTTTCCTCTGCTTTGAGGAACAGAATATTATAGTCCCACTTGATTGTAGTAACTAGCCTGCAGTTATTTGGTCCGCTCCCTATGGCACTCTTCCTGATGTTTTCATATTGTTTCTTTAGTGGCTATGTAATTCTGCTCTTCATGAGAGCTGGACTGAAATAGGAAATTTCTTCTCTGTGACTAAGCCTGTAGGATACCAACTTTAAAGTATTTGCTACATATTGAACTTCTTTTTGCAAGACATGCACAAAAAAAGGCAGTAGTTAACAATGGTCTTGTCATTTTTCTGCCTGGCTGTGACAGTCAGGGTTAGCTATAGGCCAAATCAGAGCCCAGAGAAACACAAGCTCTGTGGCTTTAGAAATTCTCCAATCTTGCAGTACTGATACCATAGTTGTTTCAGCAGTTTCTAGGTTCTGTCAAATCCCCAACAAGTTATTGAACTTTTGAAGGTGTCATATCCTTGATAGAAGGCAAAAGGTCTGCAGCAGCATATGTTGCCTGCTGGGATGTCGAACTAACTACTTGTCCAAGCCTTTGCTTGTTAAAATACAGTACCAAAAAAGGAAAAGTAAAAATCCCCTGCTGCTAAAGACTTTTCCCTTTGCTCTATTCTTAGAAATGTGGAGGACTTAGAAGAATTTTTTAACAGCTCAGATTATTTTCCACTGTGATCCCTACCATGCAGTTTTTACAACTAAATTTATATCCATGTTACAACAGGAAAGTTGTCTGGAAAAAAGGCAGCTGAATCACAGCATCAAATTCAAGCTTTTTTGGAGTTGAGTATATGGCTACATCAGTTAATGGAGTGTATGAAGATGTGGCTATAGCCATGGTTCCTAAGAAAGATCATGTTAGTGAGTGTTAAAAAAGGATGAAAAAGCCTAAAGAAGTATCCTGGTTCATCTTTCTATCCATGATTAAGCCACATTAAAGGAAATATAAAACCAATTGTAGTGTTGGACATATCCGTAGATCAAAGAAAATTACACTATATGTCTGAAGCATTTATCAGATTCCAGTTCCCTCCAAGTCTTGTCCTCAATATCACTGGCATATTTGGTTTCAAAAAAAGGAGTTGCACAAGTACTGCAGACAAATCCATGGACCTCTTGGGAACGATGGTAACCAAGTAAGTGGTAACACTCGCCCTATCTCAGGTCTAAGTCTAGAGCCTGAATGACAATTCGTTAATACTTAGGGTAAGTATATATACAACTTTTGTGGACTGAGACATATATCCCATATAATCTTTTCAGTAATGGATATGAATCCTAAGAATAAAAAGTCTAAATCTTATCTTTTTAAATTACTAGGAAATTGTGTTCTACTGTGTGAATGAAGAAAAATAATAATAATAAAAGAACCAACAAAAAACTCCAACAAAAACAGACAGGGTGGAGGCTTCTCAAGAGACAACAATGTCAGAGTGTGAAAAAAAATGCATATAATGGTATAAGTTTATATAGGTACAAATAATTTCTTTGGCAGTTTGTCTCTAGGCTGAGAAAGGGAAGATGCCAAACAATGCCAAACACTACATAAGTAATAGGTTGTGAATAGACACAGGCTTTTTTTAATATTTTTTTTAAAATAACTGACACTGTAACCAGTCATGATCAGTTTTTTCATTTTTCATTTTAATTTTTAAATTTTTATTATCTTGTTTTTATTTTTTTAAAATAAGTGAAACTGTAACCAATCATTATCACTCTTATATTATCGTACTGGACAGCAAATCTCTTTTGACAACTCCATAATAAGTAACTGTATGACTAAAAGTACTCTTCCTAGAAATTATATAGCAGTCAATATTTCTTTATAATGCATAGGCAAGGTATTCATTCCAACAGCTTCATCAAGCCAAAGATATGCATTATAAAGGTACACAATTAAGATTTAGAAGTCCTCCACAGATCCTGTCCTTTTTTTCATTTTCCATGGCAAGTTTCAAGTGCAGCATATCTTCTGACTTTGTAAAGATATATGGGCTTGAATAAAATAATTTGGCAAATATGCTAGGAAGGCAATGAGTATCTAGTATTCAGTGTAAGTTACTAGATGGCACAGACCTGTTAGACTAGTTTCTGTTGCTGAATTTGCAGAAACACTGGATTGCTCATGCTGTCCTGTTAATGTACTTGGTAGACCAATTCACCCACCTAAACTTCATATAGGGAACACTACTGAAATGCCCTGTAAATTAAATCTTCAGATTTGCTAGTTCTCAGCAAGCCATCAATTTTGGCTGACTTTTTTTTCAGTTGAGAAGGTCAATTAGGTTCTAACGCACAATACTGCTGTCAAAGTTTAAAATAAGAAAACATCTATTTTAATGGTAACAGTAGGTGGGATCAGTGGAAGTGTACTATGAATTACATATATAAAACGAGTAGTCTTAATTTATTCTGTTAAAGGGGAGTGTGTTAAAGGAGCAGCAGCCTTTTAATTCCAGTGGTGTTCCCTGGTGGGGATCTGCCTATCTGTAGCTCAGCCAGTCCCCAAAAGATTGAAGCTGAGCAATGTTCTATTAGGATGAAAGCTGGAAAAAGGGAGATTAAGAGGACTGAAGTTGTTTTCTTTTTTTGTTTTGGTTTGGTTTTTTTTAGCTTGGTTTCATGTTGCAATGACAAGCCTGCTGGTAAGACAGAAAATACAAGCTTACAGACAAGTACAAACAACAGTTCAGTAAATCTGAATGTAACCATTAGAAAGTCACGGACTTGCAGCATTAAGCAAGATGTGTCTTTCTGGAATTTTATTGGGTAGAATTATGCACTCTAGCATGCAAACTCTATAGGGCTTTGGGTACATCTTCCTAAAGAGTGCTGCAAATGTCCTGGTTGAGGAAAGAATGATCTAATTAAACCTTGCAGGATGTAGAGAAGGAAAAAAAAAAAAAAAGGCAAAAACACAGTCTTGGAAGACAGACAGAACCAGTGATGGGAGAATCTGCTTTACACAAGGAGGTGGAATTATTTTGCTTTTACCACTGATTAATCTTCACATCTTCTAAGATCTCTATATCCAGGATATACACAGCTCTGTTATGAACTGTGCAGCTTTCCACTGACAGAAAATTCCTATATCTCTGCAGATCAAGGTTTTGTACTTCGGGAGAACACCGAAAACGGTACCTGGCAAGAAAATGAATAATCTGGAGAAAAGCTAACTTTGAGATACCAATCTTTAACTCTACAATGGTTTCCCTAGAGGGGAAAAAAAGATAAAACCAGAGTGTACTGGAAGACCAGACTATAAATTTCACACTGTTTTCCTGTTGTTTAATCCTGATTATGAATCCACAAATGTGGAGAACCAGAAGTGTGCAATGTTGCTCATCAGATTTTGGAAATTAGGTGGACCTATCTTAATTGTTCAAACACATCTATTTCCCAATTTGCTACTAGCACCTCCTTGGAAAACTTGAAATCCCAATAGTTCTAATCACAAATGTAATTATGAAGACAAGAATGGGATGGGTTATCAAGTAACATAGATAATTTTCAAGTGAAATTGCTTTTGATCTGAATTATTGTTGTATCTGGGGTTAGTTTTAGGCTTTTTTATGAATACATTGTGGTCTACTACAAGCTATACTAGATGTTGGCTTTATGTAATCTCCCCTTTCTGTGCTTTTCCAAGGTGTTTGCCTGTATGTTAACATTACTTCTCCTGTCTCTACTTTTTCACCTACTGATCATGAAAGAAACTGATAACCTGGTGGTGATCACTTGCAAAGGGACTAACAGAGAGAAAGAACTTAGCTGCTATATACAAAAAGGTGTTTGTTGTTTCCTGTTTATCTCAGTAAAGTGATAGCTATCGGCAAAAATTACTCTAGAGGATAAAACCTTTTGCCATGACCTGACTACTTGTTTCTTGGCTGTTGCATTTGCTGTAATTCTAAACTGATAGTTAGAAAATGAAGCAAGTTCTCCTGGTTTCTGCCTGATCTGAGAGAAAACTGATCTCTAAGATGATGCTGTGGAAAGCAGAAAAATATGGTATGTTCCTGTGAAGCCATTACCTTGTTGTTAATTTACATTTAACATCTTTGGTCTCTTCTCTGGTTGTACTACATGCTGTTAGTTTTCTTGCCAGAGGATCATGGTGTGCACTATGCTGAGGAAGCCCAAATGCTACTCTTCAACCCTTCCTCTTCCTTTTGTTGAACTTTGATTTCAAGAAAGAAACCAAGTAGCTGTCAAGCTATTCTTTGATTTTATGTTGTCTCCCAGGCTGGTTCACTGTTTCTCAGAATGTATTTCAAGACAGATGGGTTTTGGGGAAAGCACTGGTGTGGAAAGCAGGCTGTCAGAGGCTGCTGTGTTTTAATTTATAGTGATTTTTTAAAAAAAAACAGTCTTGTAAGCTTAAAGAACTTTTTCAGTCACATAACTAGATTATGGAAACTGGAGATTAGTCAGTTTTTGTAATTGTTATCTAAGGTTCAAAGAGATGTATAGAAAGAATTGTGTGTAGTGATGTAGGTTCCTGAAAGTTGGTAACTCACTCCGAGTCTCTCTCCTGTTTCTGTAGTGACATAGTGTCTGACACATTAAGAACACCTAGGCAGATCTGTAGTTTACTGTTTACTATTCCTGTTGCTTAACCTGAGAACCTGTATGCCCATTGATTTTGAGTATTTCTGTCTTGGAAACCAGATGGATACTTCTGTTTGTTTGTTGGCTTTTTTGGTTGGTGTTTTTTCTGGTATTTTGGGGGGGTGGGGGGTGGGGGGTGTTGTGCATTGTTTTTTTTCTTGTTGGGTTTTGGTTTTTTATTTGTTTTGGGGGTTTTTGTGGGTTTTATGTTTGAGTTTTTTAAAATTTTTTTTTTTTTTTTTTTTTTTTTGTTAAAATATTAGGAGGTAAAAC
>WTSP01016614.1:0-17500 GCA_025331215.1 Actenoides lindsayi | reverse complement strand
CTACTGTATCCATGGATGCTCTTTCACCAATGTGAACTTGTTTAGGCCATGAAACTTCATTATGCTATAAATGATAAAAATAGTCTGTTTTCAGAATGTAGGCTAATAAGCTGTTACAGGTTTGTAGCACTTGCTCCAGGGATTAGTGGCTTGGAAGTGAAGGCTTGTAGCAGTCAGGCTGCCCATGCAGTCTTGTGTTCCTTCAGGGTTCTTGTACTTTTTATCACTCATATCTTTGTGTCTTTCTTATGCTTTTTTCAACAGCTATAGCTACCTTTCTATTCTCATTTTCCTTTTCAACCTGTTCTCTTTTTTGCTGTCTGACTTGTGTTAGTCTTCTGTCTGATCTTATCTGCTTGTTCTCTCCAACCCAGATCAATACATTAGCATTACTATGTGTATGAGACATTGCTACAAGTGAGACAGATACTCTCATAAGGGTTTTAACACCTACAAGTCTGACCTTTCAAAGTCCATATTATGTTCTGTTTCCTGCCTCTTCACACTTCTGCTGCAAAATTCACGAGTTGCTTCCTTTCTGCATTCTCTCTGCTGGAAGTACAATAGTGTGCAAAAATAGAATGATAGCCATGTATGTATGCTCTGTAGGTAGCTTATCTATCTATATTCAGGTATAAAACCAAATCGGCAATTTATGTATATTTTTTGAACAATACATTATTTGCCTATGTTTTCTTTAGGCTAGTATGTGTTACAAGTTCATTTCATAAATATGCATTTCTATGGGATTAGAACTGATAGAATAAGAGTTTAATTATGGTATAGTATGAACTGCTTGCACAGAAATGGAGAAAGTGCTTAGCTGATGCTTCAACAAAGATGACTGGAAAGAAGAACAGAAGAGTTGTGTACAGAAGTACACACAAAGCTCTTTTTTTTTTTACTTAAAGGTATTTATTTTTCTTTTTACACTTAGAAATGGCCTTTTAGTACTCTGTTCAGGTATTTTCTAATGCAGTATAGTACCTCATTCAGTGGTTGTGTCTGTAAAGACTTGTAAGGACTTGGACACTTGTTAATATATATGCCCCGATATATCACCTATTGCAAACATTCTGTAAGGCTTTTCCTTATCTTTAAGTACCTCTCTTTGGAGTGATTTATAGCAGAAACTTGTTAACTGGGATTTTTATCATTCTGTTTCTAGAGATAGATACTAGTAAGCTTTAAGAAAATACAATCTGGTTTTTTTCAGGTTATGAAACTGTCTATCTTTAAAGATATGTATACTTATGGTTCTTTATATTCTGTTATAAATAGCTATAGAAACAGTGGAAAATATACAGAAGTATAAAAAATTTCCTACTTCGTTGCTCACTAATGAGATTTTTACTAATGTTTTTATGAACATATCAAACCATGTTCTTAGCTGATGTAATATTTTAGTCTCTATCTTCGTTTTTCTCTATAGAGTGTCTTCATTTCAGTTTTAGACATTTACGATGCTGGGTTTTTGTATTATGGCCAGGCATGTGTAATTCAGCCCCATGCCTCTTGGACCCCCTTCTGTGAGGATTTAGATACCTCCAGGCAATAAAATGGTTAAGATTATGTTGGTTCTGGAACTCTCAGTGGCTTTGTCAGAGGTGAACACTGTTTCATTTATAATGTTTCTCTCAGCCTCTGCTCAAAATATTGTTAACTGGTTAGTAGAAACTAAGACCAGTAGTACCATTTTAAACAAGGAGGAGTTTCTTTCCTCCCTAACATGTTCTAGTTAAGAGAAAACATGACCCTTTGTATATAGAATTAATTTAGGACCTCCAGCCTATCTTTCTTGTGTTCACAGCATAGATTTTTTTTCTTGTTTTCTTTTCTTTTCTTCACCACTGGCTACATGATCTTCCAGCCAGCACAGTTTATAGTGGATCAAAACACTGTGTTTAAACTTGTGACTAAGTTCTTAGACTAGAATCACTGTATTCTAGTTTGTGTAACTGTAAATACCTGAGTATCTAAGATATCCTGCTAGGACTTGCCTATGTTCTGACATTCCCATGGTGGGTGTTGCTGTTTAGGTTTACAGGTATTTGAAACTGGCTTTATCTGCCTCATAGTCTGAGGTCAATAGAAAACAAACACTTGAATCTGAACACTTCAGTATTTTGGGTAAGAACTACGTGCACAACACAGCTTTACACCTAATTCCTATGTCAGTAATGATTAATTATTAGAAGAAACAGCTTTCACATTGCAAAATATTTACAAACAGGAAAGGAACTTGAGTAAAATACATGAAAAATAAGCCTGTCATGTAATCCAAGCAAGACAAAATACAAGAAAAACCCAACTTTAAATTATTTTCACAATAATAAACTAAGCCTATGTGGAAAAGGCCACTGTGAAATACTTGCCACTTACTGCTTGTGATTGTGGTCACAAGAATGAAAATTATTTTTCCTTATTGTCCTTTTTCGAAAGCCTCCTAAGAGGTAAATTTGCTTGATGAATTAATGGATGTGTGGCAAGGGAAAGGCTAAGAACAGACTTTTCTCTCTTTCTAAAGACATTTCTACTACTTAAAAGTAATTTTATTCTTTCAAACCAGAAATATCCTCTCAATTCCTAAATAACTTTTTATTCAAGTAAATGAGAATATTTAATTACAGTGTAAGAATTTTGCACATGGACTTTTTTTTCCCCCTCTAGTGTATTCACTAGGTTGTCTTCTGTCTTCGTGTTTCCTTTTTATTGTTATATTAATGCTTGGTTTCAGCTTTTAGACATTTCAATAAAGCGTAGAATTTAAAATAGCCACAGACAGCATTGAAGCAAATGCCCTGCACACTTCCATAGCCATTTCCATGGAAAATCTCCTGAACAAGTTTCAGCAAATTATGAATTTACTCCACAGCTAGACAGTGATGATAAGAATCTGAATAAGAAATAAAAGCACTTAAAATACTGAGTTTTTAAGTTAATTTCACTTACTACAGCTGCTATCCAACATGGTAACAGGAATTAAAGGAAATATTAATTGGAATACAAAAAAAAAAGGCATGTTGACACTAGTTTTGATTTGTTTGTTTGGTTTTTTTTTAATTTCTTCTGGCCTTCTTCATGGTCCTTGTTTCTGTTTGGAAACATACAGTCTGAGACTGTTGATGAAACAGAGCTGCCTGTCTCACGTCTTATATCCATTACAAATATTCAAACATAGAACTGGTTTTAATCAGCAAGATTTGAAGGACGTTGCTAACAAAATAGAAAATTATAAATTAATCTAATTTTATGTTGAACTGAAGCTGTATATCACAAAGATGAGAAAATGCTGATAGAGCTTTTTCTTTTGCCCCTATTGTGTTAAAGTACAGAGGAGATGTACTTGTGAATCATTGTCTCTGTAGATTCATTTTGTTTTTCTTTATTAAGATTCAGAGCAGGACCATTTCCAAAGGTACTAGATATCCACTAATCCTAATAAAGTCAGCACAAGCTGCAAGTGTTTCATACTGCTGGAAATAGGGCCATATCGGTTTAATGAAAAATATATAGCAAGAGTGTTTAAACAAATATACCATAGAACAGTGCTGATCAGATTCTGACAGACATGGCTAGCCAAAAGTTCTATGCAGACTAGCAACAGATTTTAATGAGCTATATTCATCTATCATAATTCTGTGAGCTTCAGAGAAATTACTATGTGAGTTACTTTGGTTTGTATGCTTCGCAAAAAGTATAAAAAAATCCAGGAGAAATATATTCCGTGGCTAAAAAATTAGAAAAAAATAGCTTATGAAATTCTGCTGGCTTCTTGTCAAGAAAATCTTTGAGCCTTCCTATTGCATGTCTGTATTTTGCAGATGAGGTTCAGTTCTTCATAGTTCTTGTTTGAATTGTGTTTTCTGCTCTGAAGTGCTTCACACTTCAAAGTGTAATACTTCCTAGTCTCTTGGCATTTCTGTTCGTGGTATGTGTTGAGTTGCATCTGTAGGCATTCAAGGCAAAAATGAACTTTTCCTTTTCAGTTTATTTTGCTGAACTGATGTCTCACCCCTTAGAAGAGGAAGCATGTCCTTTCTGTATGTTAACAGTACAGTTTTCTAATTTTCTCTGGAACAGAGTTAAGGGAGTTAAGTTGCATAATGGTCTCTACAGATAAAATAAAGATCCTCAGGTCTCAGCTGTGAATCCTCCTTTGCTTTCTGATGGTGCACTTCCATCTTGGATATTGCAGTGACTGTGAAAAGCTGTTGATCCCTTTTAGAGTGCATCTCCTGTTACACACTAAGTAAATGTTATTGCTGGGATTGGGCAAAAGCAGGTTATGTTACGTTTGTCTTGCATCTCTGTATTCAACTGAAGGCAGGAATGCTGTTCATTGTAAGATTTGACAAAAAGAAGCAGACAGTTTCATGTTATGGCCTCTTTCAAAGAGATAATACTCTATCAGAGAGTTACATGATACTATAGGTAACCAGAAAAATAATCAATATCATGAAACACTGACAGATATTTACACAGTACTTTTTACAGGTAGAATTTTTAGTTAGCAATGCTTCATTCATTTATTTTTTTTTAAAGTTTTCACTATAAATTTGCTCTCTTGCTGCTACTATATATTTCAACTTGTCGGTATTGATGTAGTAACTGCAAATGTGGATTTAGAGATGTATGTTCAACACTTGAAGATAAGACCATAAGGAACTTAATTACATTTTCTAGTTGAATACCTGTCCAAGCAAGGACCAGCTTTGTATTTTCTAAGATAGCTACCCTTTATTTAAAGAAAAACACCAAAATCACCAAAACCAAATCCTGTAATGATAGTTATTCCACAATCAGTCTGTGCTACCTGTTCTCTTACTTCCTTGTTCTCTCTTTTAGAAATATTTTCCTAATGCCTAACCAAAGTTCAAGTATGATCCCTTTCTTTTGCTATCTAATGTGAGCACTGACAAGAGTTTAATTTGTCTTCTCCTTGCAGTTTTCTCTGTATTTGAAGACTCTGAGGTCCCTTGTCAGACTTCGATTCCATGCTGTCCAGATAGCTTTTCTCATCTTAGTGCCTGTCTGCATAGCACAGGCAGTTCTTGATTCCTGTGCACTTTAACAATGCACAAAAGGAACTGTCAATGTACTATTGTTCCAGCATCCCTTTTATACTATCCTTAATGCTCTCCTAGGTAGCATCTGGGTTATATTCATTCTGCTGTTAATTTAAGGGACAATGGAGTGAAAATTGAAGATTAGACTTTTGCTTTCTCTCCTGAATATCAACAGCTTCTTTTATAATTATAGAATCATTTCAGTTGGAAAAGACCTCTAAGATCAAGTCCCACCATTAACCCAGCACTGCTAAGCCCACCACTAAATAGTGTCCTTAAAGCACCTCATCTACACGTTCTTTAAATACCTCCAGGGATGGGAACTCCACCATCTCCCTGGGCAGCCTGTTACAGTGCTTAACAACCCTTTCAGTGAATAATTTTTTACTAATATTCAACTTAAACCTCCTCTGGTACAACTTAAAGCCATTTCCTCTTGTCCTGTCACTTGGGAGAACAGTGACACCCACCTCACTACAACCTCCTATCAGGTAGTTGTAGAGTTATAAGGTCTCCCTTGAGTGTCCTTTTCTCCAGGCTAAACAACCCCAGTTCCCTCAGCCGCTCCTCATAAGATTTGTACTGTAGACCATTCACCAGCTTCATTGCCCTTCTTTGGATATGCTCCAGAACCTCAATGTCTTTCTTGTAGTGAGGGGTCCAAAACTGAACACAGTATTTGTGATGCGGCCTCAGCAGTGCTGAGTACAGGGGAACAATCACTTCCCTAATGCTACCAGACACACTATTTCTGATGCAAGCCAGGATGCTTGTTTGTTGGCCTTCCTGACCACAATATATAAATATATTCAAAATATTTATTGAACCAAAAAGTTTGTACAGGAGTTCTGAGTTGCTTATAACCTGATGGCAAGCTGTTACGGCACATTTCTTCTACAGCCTGATTCTCAGATTGTTACCTAGAGACATTTCGAAAATCCTCTGTGGTCCTGCCTTAGGATGGTACAAAAATATCTTCAGGCTCCTGGAATAAAACAATCTGATGGGAATGTTATCGCAAATAACCATATCATAGCAGAACACGTGGGGATATTTCTACAGAACTCATAGCTTCCCATCAAGCACGACCTTCTTAGTCTTTTGCAAGATAAAAATAATATTAACGGCCTTATGTACGCTGGTCTGAGTCTGGTAATAGTAATATTTGTGAATTTGCCCCAGGAGGGTATTTACCAGTTTCATGGAAATATGTTGTTCTTATCATGGTGGGAAGACTTGTCTTTAGTAGAGGAGGTCATAAAGAGAAAAAGGCAAAAATAAAAAATATAGATTTTCCTGTGCTGTCATACTAATAGGCTTTTCTCTTAGTTTTAATCGTAGTTAGTGTTTTACAGAGCTTGAACACAAAATTAAGGCTCCTTTTTATTCTTAAATGGGTAGAAACTTTATATTCATGGCACTTCTGGAAATCTAATTTTGTGTGCATTTATGATTTGACTTAATACTGTTCACTTCTTTGAACATATCAGTGTCCTGAATATCAGTGTCCTGACTGCTGTGTTATACGAAAGGGAAATACCACTTGCTCTATCTCCTTTTCTGTCCTAAATTGCATTTCCTATGTTGTATCCTCTCTACTCTGTCATGATAATCTGTTGTGCTGCTGAGAAGCACCATATATTAGGGAAACAATGATCTGAAGGTTAAAAAAAAAAAGGGGTGTGTGTGTGTGTTGGAAATTACTACTTGGATATTGTTTTCTACCAAATTTGCTGAGTGAGCAGCATCTGCAGAGCATTGCTCACAGAAGTGATCTTTGCTCATCATGGTGAAAGTAGACTTGTGCCCTGGTAATCCTGTGCCTGGGCTCTCCGTGGCCCCTGCAGCTGTGTGACTGAAGGAGGGTAAGCTGGCTGCTTGTGGTGTCAGCTGTGCTAATGCCAAAATAGAACCAAATGCTGTTATCTCCTCTGTTGTTACTGGGAACATTGGTAAAGCCCCTAAACTTTTTGAAATGGAATTGAGTAGAGACTTCTTGTTCAGGAGCAATGATGTTTCTTCCATTTCTATGCAACACATTTCCTTTTGATGGGAACAAATTATATAGCTCTCACTGCAAAGAGAAATGAAAGAAATGTCAGGGCTATCATCCAAGGTAGAAGTCAATTCTTACCTTTTCTATTATGTAAATGTGAAGCAGAACTATTATGGTAGAGGCTGTACTTACTGAACATAAAGCAAGACAGTTCAAGTGAAACTGCTAATGATTTTATATGCAATCACTAGTAGGGAAAATAACTGTTTTATGAAAATACGACTTTGATAAAAGATGATTCTCACCTTTAGATAGAAATACAGTTACTATTATTACATAGTGAAATAAATAGCTTTATATATACTTTTTGCTTAGAGTATTCAGTTTTAAAACAAATTTAAATTTTGGGTTGTTTGAGATTTTTGGGGGGGTTTTATTTAATTCTCACACACACACACACACACACACAAAACAGAAATGCACTTTTCCTGCAGATTATTTTTGGAAAACCTAATGCTACATATGTATAGGTTGCTCTAACATTAAGGCTTTCTAGAGGGAAGTCCTAGGTAGTTAAATGTATATCTTCTTATTTGTCTTGCATCTTTGCCTTTCCACTTCATGTTGTGATTATTTGGATTTGCTGTGCTCCTAACTGCAGCAATGTAACTGGTATATAGTTTAGAACATTAACTGCATCTAAGCACTATCAGGCAGAAAAAAACCCAGACTCTATCTGTACCAAGGAGTGTCTACCAATAAATAGTTGTCAAGTGTTATATGCAAGTTACCAAAAGTTTTAATAAAAATGAGTATGTCAGACCATTTTAATTCTTGGCAGGGTGGGTGTGGAGATATTATCTAATAATAAACTATTTTTCAGTATTTTCTCTGTGTTTTGGCATAATCCTTGCATTGAGCCAGCAGGATGACTCTGTTCTGAACTTGACTGGCAGTTTATCCTGTTTAATCAACTGTCACAGCATAGGCATTTTTTTCTTCTATAAACGTGAGTCATTTTCAGGTCTGTCAATAAGCTCTTGTCATCTTTTATATATATATATGTATATACACACTTATATCTTTTTCTGAGAAGGTTAGAAAAACACACTAGGACAAAAGAAAGTGATGGGCCTCAACTAATCCTGAAAGGGGAATGAATGAGTTCAGTTTGGAGAAGATCCTTGTGACGGAAAGCACTTAAGAAATTTGTGCACTCTCCTGAGACTACCTCTTCTGCTGAGTACATTACTTTGAAAATACTGGATTATCATTAATCTTCTTGTACACATAAATAATCAAGAAACTGTGTACTTCATCCACAGCCTAAAACACATTAACAGTAAATATCAGTGTACAACCAGCACTGAAGATTAGATGATACTGAAGTACCTCAGATCTTCTGCTTATCCTTCTCCAAATCTACTCATCCATTCATCCCTTTCCACCCATAGTCCTCCAGTCTGAGCTGAAGCCAAGGATCTGAGTGACCATACCTTCACAAATTACTGACCATTTCTTTATGAAGCTAACTAGAGGAACAAAGATTTGTGTTTGAGTTTTTTCTGTGCAATGAGAAATGAGAATCTGATTCTTCCTTTGAGGCTAAAGCATTGACAGTCAATGATCCTTTCAAGAATGGGAATTAATTTTCAGAAAATGAATGCATATACTTAAATGTGCACTTCAAAAGATGTCTAAGGAAAGTGTTGAGAGGAGTTGACTTCATTGTCATGACAAATATTTTTTTAATAAATAAACTCCTGCAGTTATTTCCCTTTGATACTGAAGTATATCTGAACTTTTTGAGGAGCAGAGGAAGAAGGGTGAAACAAAATCATGTGCATAGGATGAACAGTGTGAATTTCTCACATCTACTCTTTGTAAGCTTGCATGGCTCCTTTTTTTCTAATAACTTTGATTATATTAATTTAGGAAATGTACAGTGCCTCAAAGCAAACTTCATTCTTTCTCAGAATACTTCTCTAAATTTTTTATTTAAAAAAAATAATCTCTGTAATTTTATTAGTTTCCCTGCTTGACTCTGGTTGCAAAGATTTCTTTTTCTAAAATATATACATAATAAAACCCAAATTCTTTTCATTTCTACCACGTGCACAGAGGTTCACACTTGTCACAAGCCTACTACTGTTCCTTGTTCTTGATGAAACCACATATGCTATTACAGTTGTCACAAGTACTGCACTTTTAGAGATATAACAATATTATGTGCTGAAAGGTGAAGTGTGTGAGTGTGGGAGCTCAAACTTTTTCTTATCTTTTACAGTTACCTAGGGGTGGGGGATCCCAAAATTTCATGTATCCAATTCTTTATGCCTCTTACGAGAAAATACATTATTTCCAGGTCTAGAAGCCAAGCAGTGTTAGGCATCATACATTTCAAATACAGAGATAATATAGATTTCAAGTACTGATAGTTCAAATGGACAAGGCAGAACATAATGTTCAGAAAGTTAAGGAAAATTTCTTCCAGTGTATATGAAAAGAATGAGTCTTTATCTATACTGTGATAGCATATGAAAGTAAAACCTGTCAGTGCCTCTGAAATTTTCAAGTGGGTTTATGATACTATGATCTGTGGATATTTTTGGCTTGTGTTGAAGGAGCTTTACCAGACCAAACAGTTGTATTATCTCACCTAAAATTTAAAAATCTATACATGTTACATTAGGGTTATAGTACTTCATATGGCTATTTAATCTAGTTTATATATTTACATACAGAACATGCAATTTACATAAATATAAAGCTACATTTATCTATGGAACATTTGAGAACATGACTGTATGTTTGCTTAGAATAAAATAGTATCTGAAGATGAATTGTTACCAAACTAACTTATCCTCTGCTTTAATCTTATATGGCAAAACTATGTGCTTCCTTTTGCCCACAGCTGAGTGTAAAATTTTAATGTTCTTTCATATCTCTGCAGTGCATGTAACAGGAAAACTTGACTAAACTGCATGTGGCTTTACGTTGTCATACAGACTACAGATAAGCTGAAATGCCAGTCCTCTTTTGTTATTTCATGCCGCTGAGCACAGATTCCTTTCTTGTTCTGGTAGATACAAGGTAAGGTGCCTTTAAGAGCCATTAGCATGAGTGAAAAATGCACGATCCTGTGCATATTCTATTTTATATGATATGCATAACAATTAGTGTCGTTGTGTGTTAAGTAGGTAGGCCATTTATGAAGTATGTGCATCAGATAATTGCAGTTTTAAGTAATTAAATTAGGTTTGGAGTTTCTGTGCTCTTGTTTGCAGTGTAAGGATTCATTCAAGTACATGACAAATACTGTACTGTCAAGTTATTGTCATAGGAATTAACACCTTATGTTATTCTTGAAAATGAGTTGAGAGAGTTTTAAATCTAATCATCATGACTGCTGCAAGAATATTATCTTATTAGCCCTCTAAATTTTTTTCTGGCTGTATGTTCAGACAGGAGAACGGACATGTAAAGAAACTTCCATTTCTATTCACTTGCATGATCAGAAAATCTGACAGATTTGATCTCTTGATTCCTTTCTACTTCACCTAAGCAAGCAAAATCTTGCTGGTTTATATTTTGCATGCATTGTAGTATTTGCCTAAGTTGTCCACATCATTTCTCTTACTTAAGGCTTTGACATTTTCTATGTTTTCTGCCATCATTTAATTTCAAGTTATATTAATCCGTCTCTGAATTAAAAATGTACACTGAAAATATGTTCTATTATATTAGATGTAAGAGAGAGCAGGAAGTCTGAAAGAAAATTTTATTTTCAGCAGCAAGTACATAGGAAGACTAGAGAAACACCAAACAAAAGAACAGCATATTTTTTTTCCAGAGATTCCTTTCATTTCAAAGCATCTATGTATGACTGTCCATATAAATAGGAGTTCACATCTGTGATGAGATCAGAAATTATCTAATTTCAAAATTTAGTAACTCTCAAACAAGTATTTTTAATCTATGTCCACCTAGTTTTCAAAAATGTGCCCTTGGTGTAGCTCAGGTAATCAGGATTGACAGATGCTGCTCCTTTATAGCCTGCTGGGCCAGCCAGCAAAGAGATCCCAGAGACCATGCACATAAATGTTTTAGGAATTGAGGAAGCCATGGGCATCGACATTGCATGCACAATGAATTTTGAACTATGTGATGCAGAATATTACTTTTTTTTTCTGCATGTGCAGTACACAGACATTGTCTATGTACATTGGCAGCTGTCCAAGGGAACTGTGGCCAAATAACAATGCAAATGAAGATTTGCTTTAATTGAATAGTTTCAATAAAATATTTCATTTCCAATTTTGTATATTTCTAACCAAATCCATAAAACAAAATGCTAAACTTGAACATTGCTGTAAAAATGTGATTTATAACAAAAATCTTAGCAGATATTCCACTGATCACAGAAAAATCTGGGAAGAAGTTGGATGAGATCTGCATTTATTTCCTCCTCCTCTTTGGGATGAACTTGCTTCTCTCAACTCCTAACTGTTTCAACTAGCTAGGAATATTGGCTACCTGCATGGGTACATGATTTAAAAAAGAACACATCCAAATCAAACACAAAATAAAAACCCACCAAAACCCAACAACAAAACCTTCTTTGACAGGTTTCAAGGACTGCTAGCTAAATATCTAGTTTTGAATGATCAGTTTTCAGCCTGCCATATCCCTCTTAATTTTTTAAGAAAATTGTTTGGATTTTTCCCTTATAAATGGACCAGCCTTGATAAGGTGCAAGATGTAATTTTCGGAATATCCACTAGAGTCCTTGTCAAAAGGTTTGTGGAAGAAGTGGAAGACTTAAGCTCAAATCCTCTTTCTTTCTTGTTTAAAGCAAGGATGTCAGTTAGATTTTTCTCTTCCTAAAGGGTGTGCTATTGAATAAAGGTTAGTAAGAACACTGGCTTTATTGGTCCAGCTAGTCTTTCAGAAACTTACAAGTTCGTAAATGCAAATCAAGCCCAAAAATAGTTTTAGGATAAGAAGGAATTAGAGATTTCTTTTCTATTTTTTTTTTTTAATGAATGAAGCTAATAAAATTAGAGGCTGACATAATGTTACTTTTAGAGACCCTTCACAAGAGTAAATTGATGGTTTGAAATTTTACTAAATTTGCTTTTAATATCTCTTGTTAATTTTGACCATTTTCTTTTAATGTTAAGATGTATCTATGTGATTATTGACCTTTAAGTCCAAAGAAAATGTTCTTTATATGAACAACTTTAGGGTCTGTTGTGTCCATACCAATACTCCTTAGCATTTTCTTTTATAGCATTACTATACTTGGTCACAAATTTGTGAGAGTAAACCTACTGTGGGACACAAAAATTATTTTTAGGAGCCACAGAATGGGATCATGGGCAAAATAGAATATCATCTTTCTTATGCTTGTTGTTTAAGTATAAATGGATAAAGAAAGAAAATGTAGAAAAAGACAACCTCGAGCAAAAACTACTGTCGTAATTGTTTACAAATAAGTGATCAGCAGTATCAGAAAAAGTAACTGAGATGATAATCATGACTTTGTAAGCATGTTTCCATATGCAGATTTTTGGATCTAAGAAAAGTAATACTGGATTTTACACTAAATAAAAAAAAAGGTTTGACATATTCTATCTTTAAAATTGCCATGGTTTTTCAAGAACCTTTTAATTCAAACTCTTCAGTGATCCTTGGTACCTTTAAGAGAATCAGACTGTTCTATATATGCAATGTAAGAATATGAAATGCTGAATTGTTCACGCATTAAGGTAATGCCTTGCCCTTCATTTCTTAGTTTCATAAAAGTCATGTTACATCAGTTCCATGCCCTTCTGCAACAAGAACATGCAGTAAGAAAATCCTGCTAAAAAATTGCCAACTACTGAGCTAGAATTAATCTGAATATCTAATTCTGAAAGAATTTTGGACTTTTTATGCTGTATTTATTCATAAGTTAAACACATCAAAACCTTCTGCTTGCTATTAAAAGATATCCCACCTTTGCTTCTATAAAATTAATGTGCTATTTTTTGTGTTTGTACAATTATAATAATTTATTATATATAAAACCCACTATACATACCTGTATAGATAACATAGTGGTATCAAGTACCAGTTGTATGAAACAATCTATCCTTAGTAGACAGATTTGCAGGTGTTTTCTCAATCTGCTTCTGAAATAATCAACTCCTCTTGTGCCTCTATATTGAGCCTTACTAAAGGCAAAATATTTTAATTACAGTGTTGTGGTTAGTTTCTTGGTTTTGGGTTTGGTTTTGTTTTGATTTTTTTTTTTTAGTTGTTTGTTTTTTTCTTTGTATTCTGGATGGGGTGAAATATGCCATTTAATTTGGGTTTGTGTACTTTTTGGTTTTACTCTACTGAAATACAGGGATTCTAACTTTACAATGCAAAATTGATTTAGTCTAGAAATTGTGTAGTAATGAAACTTTCAAGGTCTATTATTATCTGTTATTTTTTTCAGTTGGTACAAAGCTACCTATTCAGCAAGGAATTAATAGAAAATGGTATTATATTAGTAAAATTTAAAGCAAAAGCTTTTGCAACTGTTAGCTAATTAACACATCACATTTCTGTGATGAGGCAGTTAAATAGTGAATGGCTTAATATTAGCTTGGGCGTCCACTCTTTCTCTGTCAAATTACACCTAGGACTGATGTGTGCATAGCTTGTGCTCTCTTTCTGATCTTCACCTTTTCATTGAAAACTGATATTTTTAATCTGGGGATATTTTTTTGTTTAATTTAATTTTAAAGGAGATTATTGCAGTCCTCATCTATGAAGTTGTTATAAAGCCACTTCTTTACATTTAATATTAATAACTTCTCTTATACTGTGCTAAGTATGCTGTATCACTGAACCTTTCGTCAGATTTTAACTTAATCTCTTTTCTTGAATTTCACACTGTCTTGCAGAGTGTTTCCTTTCTTGCTGAATGCATGCAATCACAATTTCAATATTGATCTGTCCTTAGGAAAAATAACTAATAAAAAGTGGAAGAGAAAAGCACTGGGGACAGAAAATGAAGAATATGAACATGTACACTTGTTTTTGCTAACTGTTTAACACAGCTTTTTTGTCTACAAATTAAATTTGTCTATTTCATTGAAAATGCAATAAATCCCCAAACACATACAAGACCGTGAAAAAGATCAGAAACACTTTTCACACCTTTCTGTTTATAAGGCAAAATATACTCAGTACAACAGCTTCTGGATTTACAGGACCAAGTAAATGTTGGCATTGAGTTAAGCAATAAATATGGCAGCAGTGCTACTGCTTTGAGACTTCACAGCTGGAGATGCTGAGCTATGCATGTAAGCATTTCTATAGCTGAGTAACTGATTAAAAATTCCATGGAAATCTGACTTCAGTAGCTAAAGAAAATAAACTTGAAAGTTTGAAGTGCGACATTATGTACTTCAACTAAAGTTTACAGTTTTCACACTGAACAACCTACCCATCACCTTCCAGAAAGCTTAGTCAGATTACCATCTCCTCATTTTTACCAGGTTGCTCTCTACCCACGGCAATCTTGTTAGATGCATCAGACAACCCTATGACCGTTGTCAATGTCCAAGCACAGAAATTTTAAGCTCTCTTGTCTTTAATATAAAGGCCTTTTTCCCTGCTATGTATTTATAGAGAACTTACTGTTGAGTTCATTGCTTAAGATTGGTCCAAATAAATTTCAGAAATGGTGGTAGTTATTCCCAAGTGGTACGAGCAGCATGCTGCTCCTGTGAGCCTTCCCCTTGGAGGCTTATATTTTGTCATTCAATAGCAGTGAAATCAAGGGTCTGACTTTGAATTTCGTTAACTCCAGCAGCTAACTTTTAGGCACTGCAATATTGTTTGTGTCAGCAAACATGTACTTTTTTGAAACAGCAGCATGTTACTGCCAGTCAAATACTTAAACATTTTAGAACTCAGCAGAAGTGTAGTTACATGCTACAAAAGTGATCTTGGTGTAAAGTGTCCAGTCCCGTATTCATGATCAGCTTGTATCTGGAGAAATTGCTGCTGAGTAAATGGGCATTTTGCTTTGAGAATGGTGCCTCTAATTGCAGTAGCACAGGAACAATGGTGCCAAAATACTCCCATCAGATTTCTATTCAAGTTATTTTCTTTTTTTTAATGCAGGTTTCATTTATTTATAAATTTCAGATTATAAAATATAAATTAATAGTGGATTACTTCTTGATATAGATAGCTGTTTGTGCCCCTCTTGTTCCCTTAGCCCTACTGAATCTTATTCATTTGAAGTGTTGCATTATGAGTCATGTAGCAAAGGTTTGCATGAAAGTTCATAATTCAACAAGAAAAAAGAATGCTAGGTTTTAAAGGGAAAATAATGTATTTAATGAAAGGTAAAAAAATCCTAATAGTATTTTTAGTAACAGAATGGCATTTTTAGCATATTTTTTAAGATTCTCTGCATCATACTCTGTTTTGATGGTTTGCTGCTACTTCAGGTTGTTTTTTATGTAAAACCGAGTACTCTTCAGTAGGTTTTTTTTTGATTAGACTTTAAGGACTCTGAATAGTACTTTAGAAATTGCTGGGTTTTTTTTCCCCCCACAAATGCTCTGTTACAGTGATTATTTTAATATCTGGTAATTGCCCAGCACATTCAGTTGATATGGTGAGCTGTATTGCTGTTATACTTTTAACCTGATTGCATGCATTGCTGCCCCTGAAAAACTGGCCTTATTGTAATGTATATCAAGAATTTGGCAGTGATTCTCATGGCCTTTTTATCTGATTATTTATTTTCACGTTTGGTGTTATATTACTGGGTGTATATATAAACTGCTTTTCAGACCTAGAAGGGTGAGAAAAGTTTCTGAGCTGATGCCTCAGGAGTTCAGCATGAGAATGCCACTACAGTCTTCAACCATGCACTTACTTTTAGTATTTTTGATAACTTTTCAGCACCAGGTAGTTTGTCTACAGTGATAAAAAATGGCTTTTTGTTAGCAGGTTTATCTTGAGTTTGAGAGGACAGTAGATAACTTTTCTGTGAGTTCATTTTAATCTGACCCATGAGTACAAAGTGCTTGTGTTCCTAGGAGTAAGAGAAACGTGATCTGGTAGGAAATAACCAAAGACCAGGAAAAAAAAAAATGGAAAAGAAACTGTATACTGATGAAGTCTCAGAATAAGCTGGTTATTCTCTAGTTTGATCAAATCTGAAATATGAATTTACAATGTAGATTCTTATAAAAAATCAAATCAATTTATTCGGTAGTTCCTTTAAGATTTTTATAGCAGATGTTTAACAGAGTATGGTAATTGTTCTCTAATATTATTTATTCTTTGTTTTTCTAAGGAACCTGTAAGCCACTATCTTGTGTCTTAGAACAGATACATTACTGAAATGCTTTGGTATTTAATCTAATGTTATTAGAAATAGTCTTACTTTATGATTCAGTTTAATCATGATGTTATAATGTATCAAATGCTGTAAGATAAAAACAAAAGCTGTTTTAATAAAAATATGCAAATGTAAGGTTGTACTTTATTGATTTGTAAACATATGCTGAAATGACCAACCACAATGTGGATTTTGGTCTTTTAATTTTATTATAGCAGCAGGCCATGGCTACATATTTGAAAAAGAAACTTGTACAGTTATATCTTTGTTGGTCTGTTCTTGCTAACTGAGAAAGGCTGCTTTATACTCTGAGGCACAGGATTAATTTGAATTGTTGGACTTGGAAGCTTGGATACGTCTTAGGAAAGAAAACCAGCCCTTTATCACTGACTAGAAGTACTCTAAGTATTTCTGCAGATTTATTTTTCTTATTTAACACCAGAGCATAGATAACCTTAAAGATCGAGCACTGTCATATTATAAAGCCATAGATGATGATGCATTGGACCAGTTCTCAAAAGGGGCAAAGTGAACTGTCTGGGTGACTAGAATACTACTTAATCTTTTACACTCTACCTTTTTATGATTGTCTGTGCATAGCAATCGG
This sequence comes from Actenoides lindsayi, assembly GCA_025331215.1. NCBI lineage: Eukaryota > Metazoa > Chordata > Aves > Coraciiformes > Alcedinidae > Actenoides > Actenoides lindsayi. Next base: position 428 of record WTSP01016614.1, on the reverse strand, counting down.
AATGGAAGAGAATCACCAAGTCACCTGCTCCTCAGATCAGAAGGTGATTGTGGCTTTGAGTAGATATTAAGCAGCCACAGCACTGCCTGGTCAGAAAGAGCAAGTGTACTAGCCTTTTACTTCTTGAAGATTTTAGTCCTTATCAAGTGCTAGGGTTTGAAACCTGGAAGAGAATGCTGTCACTTCCCTGTGGACACCACATCACAGACTGCCTTGCCATATAATCTGGTATCATTCATCATAAAATCTCTTCAGAAGAAGCTGGGAGTGGAGTATTGAGACAATACAGGTGAGCAATAAAAGTGTCAGCTTCAGTGGTGGAAAGCACTTTTTCCCCCCCCCCCCCCCCCCCCAGCACCACAACAATATATCACTTCTGTTTTTATACTTGTTATACTTCATCTTATATGTTATTAACATTATCCTCA
>WTSP01016613.1:4730-26881 GCA_025331215.1 Actenoides lindsayi | reverse complement strand
AATTTATTTTAATTTATATTTTTTTTTTTTTACATTGGTGGATGGAGTTGATAAAACACCGCCCACACTCCCCCCCCCCCCCCCAGAATAACAGAAGAACATCATAGTGACAGCAGTGACAATTACTATTGTAGTAGGATTTGAATCAATAACTGAGGAAAAAAATAGGACCATTTTTCTTTGTGTCAGATTGTAGCAGGGCAATTTTCTAATTACTAGGTAAGAAAATATAGATTGCAAATGTTTCTATACAATAAAAAAAGTCTTATTTTGGCAACATCAGTAACAGCATATTTCCATTAAAGTGCTCTGCAGATGCTTTAGTTGCTGGCTGGTTAGTGTTGGGTTTGAGTATTGATATAGGTGCTGCTTTCACATTGCTTGTGAACAAAAACTTCAGATTTTGGAGTCTTTCATTACTATAAGGCTATACCTATGGGGTTGGGTTTTGGTTTTTTTTGGGGGGGAGGGGGCTGAGTTAGTTTTTTTGAATAGCCATGTCTGCCTGGATAGACCACCCCCCTCCCTCTCTCCCTTGTTGCATTTGCTTCAGTGACTCTGCATTCAATACTGAACCAAACTCATTAATAACTCCTTTTCAAGCTGTTCTTAATCTGCATTATTTTCTCTTGAGAACATACCCTACCAATTTAGCAGGCTCCCATCCTCATAGTTGTTGATGCTTGAGGTTGAGGCCAAAATCTAATCTTCAGTCTCCTCAGAATTGCACAAACATTTAGCCACTGAACAGTACTACTGGCCTCCACTGTCATACTCTGCTTCTTGGTCTTTGGGGGTTTTTCAGAGAGTATTAAGCAGGAATGAGGCTTTTGGGTGGTGAATTCCTTGCATCAGGAGTTTGGTAGATTGTTTGTGCCACTTGAAAGCTTTCATTTGTGTTGTGTTGGTTTTGGTTTTGTGTTTTGTTTTGTGTGTTTTGGGTTTGTTTTTTTGTTTTTTTTAGCAGCCTGCTTTGTTTTTAGCAGTTGTGATTATGGCATATATTTCATTTTTAAAAAGGAGGAGGGGGAAGTACATTTATTTATCTCAACAAAAACAATGGAAGAGATGCCAATCCCAAACTCCAGGCACTCTGCCATCAATTAAAATCCAGTCCAGAACAATAAAAGCACTACCCCACCCACATAAAACAAGCAGTCAGCAAGAAAAATAGCAGAAAAAAGTTTTACCAGTGAAAGCAAACCCTTCTTGACTCAAGCCTTGTGCTATGAAAGGAGACTTGACTATATTTGTGAGGATGAGCAAATGCTGCTTCTTACTCTGCACTGTTCTTAGAGTACAAAATTTGCTGCCATATTTTTCAATGCTTAGTGGCTTCTCCCAAATGTCTGGGGTTGTTGAAGAAACCCCTTGTGAAGTTCTGTTGTGGCTGACTATTATTCAGGTGTATGTATGCATGAGAAAAAGTAAGTAAATGCTCTGCAAAGGTCCATTTGTAGTAGTGGGACTTCATGGTAGCACAAACGCTTAAAAAAATTTGTTCTCTGTTTCCATCAGCTTCCTCCATTGATGGGAAGAACAGGTAACCTGTGCCCTGTGAGAACGTTGTTTATAGTCTTGTGTACTTTCAGCCACTGGCCTAAATATTACTTGGTGTACATTCACCCGATGTAGCTATCAAAGAAAGACCGCAAGGCTGTGAAATTTTCCTGTGTCATGTGAAACTGTAGCCCTTCTTGGGGTTTTGTGTGCCCAGATGGGAGTAATTATTTTTCTGAGCTGGAGCCAAAAGCTTTGCCTTTCATATCATTAGCTGTTTATCAAGGCTTTTTTTTTCTCAAGGTGTTTTTCTTAATCCTTGCTGAGCCAGCTGACTTGTGTAATATTTTCTGCCTTTTTTTTCCCTGCGCCCAAGGTACTGTACATGATGCTTGCCTCTGGGTAAGATCATGTAATTTCCCTCCCCTCACCGCCTGATCTGAAAGCCTTGCAGTGTGGGAGAAAAATGTCATCATTTTATTTTGTTGAAAGATCCCACTTGTTTGTTGTTTGGGTGGCTTGTTTTGTTGGTTTTGGTTTTTTTTTTCAAGTTTTGGGGTGGTTTTTGGGGAAGCGTTTATTGGAGGACATTTATTGGAAGCTTTCAGTCTTGTTCAACACAGTCCTTACTGACCAGATTTTAATTTCAGTACATGTTGGTTGTATCTTGCGGCTTCCCACCTGTAAGATACTGTAAGGAACATAATTAAAGTACAGGTTTAAAAAAGGTCTATATCAGAGATGCTGTCTTTCCAATCCTAGAGGCTGAAGTCATCTTTATCTCTGTAGAAGAAATACAGAAGTAGGCAGTGGCAGGAATTTCTGGGTGCTCTTAGGATTATGGGTTAGGGAAGTAACCTTGCTTCCAGGCTTGAGTGAAGATTTAGAATTGCATAAACATGTTGAGTGATTTAGTCAATTACATAAAGTCTTAGTAATTTTAAAAAACCAAAACCATTCAGAGTCAACATTTCCCAAGTAGCCTCAACTCTTTTCCCTTACTGCATGTCAGTTGCAACAGGATTGTTCAACACTCATCTTAATTTTCATCTTGCCATTTGTGCTACTCCTAGCAAAGCATTACTGAGTGGTAAAACATTTTCTAGTGGCATATAAACAACTGGCATGAAAGTTACCACTGTTCTTTGTGACGAGTGTAACCTGCAATCATCAACTTGTAATTTTGAATTGGACCTCTGTAGCAATTGTTTTCTGAATCACCTGTGTTTGCTTCAACTTCAGAGTTTTCTTAGACCAGATCTATTGCAGTGCCTTTTAATGGTGGAATTGTTCTATTTCAGTAACCCTCATCCAAATTCTGCGTGGTAATTTTGTGTGTAAACTGTGCTGACTGCATGACTTAAAGGTGCAGTTGTGTCCTGTGTTATGATGGCATATGGAAAAAATTGGTGTATTAGTCTCGAAGTATTACGTATTCTAAAATAATTTATTGATGAAAAGGAAGATGAGCAGAGAAGAATATATGTGCTATTTCATGTTACCTATTGCTCGTATGGGACTTGAAATAAAACGCTTTTCCAGAAAAGTTCTTTCTGCCTGAAGTATATTTTATAAGTAGTCCTAGCATATGGTAAGTAATTTGTAAACACAGTGATTAGTCAGATTTTACTTTTGTTCATAAGACTTCTAATAATCACAAATTTTAATTTTAAGCAGCAGTTTGAAGGGGGCAGGGGGAGTACTACATTTCTGACTTTGACTTCTGTTCTTGCAAGGACACAAGAAGCGGCATGGGGGCTTTAATTTTTCAAGTTATATGAGGATAGAAATGTGAATTTTCAGCTTAAAAATTAGATCTGTTTAAAACCTCTGAGAGTGACTGGCTTCTTTTTCTTGCAGCTGCACAAGTACTGGCAGTTGGTGTGGTGTTCTGCTTTTTTCCCCGTTTCCACACTGTAGAAACGGGGAGGGGGAAAAACAGAAATTATTTTCATCCATATACCTGTTTGGAGGGACAGCAGTCTGAATAATTGCTTCAGCCAGCTGTAGAAATAGTTTGTTTCTGAAGTATAGATGAAGGCATAGACAACTTCTAGAAATTTGCTAAGGTGTATCAATGCTTCCTTTAATCTTAAAAGGAAACTCTTTTCTTAGGCGATAATGACATTGCAGAGTAGCAGAAGTTTTATTACTACAGCTGTTGTGTGTTGGTTTTACAGAACTAATTGAAGGAGTAACCAGGCGTGCATGTATTCCAGCAGATTTGAGGGGGCAGCCAAGTATTAATTTAGTTCAGCTGCAGCCAGAGTAGATGTGTTCTCCCAATTTTAATAAACGTCTTCCCATCACATGCACAAAACTTGTAATTTGGATTCTGTTATAAATCATGCATTTGTATCTGTTTTTCCCAAATGTGTGTACATTCTCTTGAAGGTCACCTCATATAGGTCTGGACCTGATGCTTTTAATGTAGTTTTTTTTGGTTTTGTACCAAAAGGTTGCTGACTTCCTACTTAGTATACTGTATTCTGATTTTTATCCTTCGGGATAAATGCAGTGCAGCCTGTCCTCAGTTTGCTATATCCTAAATTTCTTATATTCTTTAAGATAAAGGATTGTTGTGCAGTATTAAAAGTTGTTTGATGGTGACATTTTTACTTTAAATCTGTTTACAGGAAGATGTATTGACTTGGATTATCATCAGTGTTAAGCTTTTAAGATGTACAAGCTCAGTTCCCTATCTGTTGCTGTAGCTGGCAACACACATCTGTGTTAACATTGGAACATAGGTCTTTGCCAATATTTAAATGTGTATTTGATTGGCAGGTGTCAAGAACTTGACGCTGAGTTCAACTCCAGATAAGAGGACTAAGGGCTGTGTGGCAAGCTGTATTTCACTAGGTTCTTCCCTTTTCCAATGTTTTTCATCCTCAGATTTCCATTTTTGCTCACTTTTTCAGATACTTGATAGAGGTCAGGAAAGGGAAAAGATTGTGATTTTGCATTCTGTTTCCATCAGCCTCTTTTTATGTCCTCTTCATGTTTTGTGTTCCTTACAGGTTATTTCCCCCTGCACATGAGGGCCAAGCATGTAGCCTGGTGTCCTGGTGACTAATGCAGGAGCAGCCTTGACAACTGCTCACACAGAAAGACCAGTTCCCTGTTTGTCATCATGAGTCACACACAGTCCACTTCAATGCTCTTTTCTAAGATGCAGATAGTATGTGATCAGTGAGGACAGATATACTGAGTTTGGATATTAAATGCCTATCATATCTACTTAGGTGATGACCTCAGATTTTGGGAAGGCAGTCCTCCAGATGTTTATAACTTGGCCAGATCTGGGAATATGTTTGTGGAGATAGCAAAAGACACATTCCCAGCTCCAAAATACGTCCTTAACTGATTTTAAAGTTCAAAAAGAATGAATGTTGCAAGATTTTAATAGATGCCTGTAGGAAATGTCTCTTTCTTTCCTCCTTAGAGCTGTAGACATAATATTTTAAGTTTGTCTTTCTGTGAATAGGAATGAAGTGATTTTAGTTGAAACATCACAGAAGCCTTCAGCATGAAGCAGTTGAAGTTCAGCAAATTTTGTAAATGAGTATAAATAGGGACTTCTGATTGAAATGTCAGACAATACTGAGACAGTTCCATCTGTCATATTTGAGACTAGCTTGCCTTGCTATTTGATTATTAGTGCACAGGATGCTATGATGGTGTTCTCTTTTCCCAGAAGGTGTTTGTTTTGTTGTGGTGGTTTTTTTTTTCCAGTAAAACTATGTCTAAAACAACAACATTTGAAAAACTGGTGGTATACATCTTCCTTTGATCTTTCTTTAAGCATACAAGGCACAAAAAGTCAAATCCTATTAGGCTTTTATCTGGTAAATTATGTTGGAAGCCTTATGAAGGCAGGTCTCTACTTCTGGCTTTGCTCGTAACTTCTACAGGCAGGGCAATGTATGTAGAGAAAAATACATCTGAGTATCTCAGAGTTCTATAAAAAAAATTTCTCTGGAAGTAAGAAAGATTGGGTGGGGCTTGTCTGTCTGAACCAGTTCATTTCCCCCATCTAAGCATTTTCTATTGGAAATTATCTTGAAAAGTGATTCCCTTACTTTGAAATTTTGTTAAGAGATAAAGCTGTGTATTACAAATGAGCTCTGTGGACACCTACTCATCTGTTTATCTTGGTAGACTTCAGGAGTAGTGGGTCAAACTGCTCCCAGCTTCCAATGGATTGCTGAATTCAGTATTGTTTTTTTTCTATGGGAAAATCTGGCCAGTTTTTAATGACTCTTTCTGATATTTACTGAAGCTTTAAAAAAACCCCTGGTTTTATTAAAAAACAACAACAAAACAAACAAACAAACGCACACAAAAAAACCCCAACCACCAAACCAACCAACCAAAGCAAAAACAAACAAACAAAAAATACCCAAAACTACTATTATTAAAAATGATACTAACGGTGTTTTGGAAAGGTTTGACCTCTTTTTGGTTTGTTGCTGAACCCTCAACAGTGTTCTACATGTGATCTGTGCCATTTCTGCACCTGCAGACATTGAGAAAGCCCATACAGAAATGTAGAAGGAGATGGAAGGGTCAGAAATGCAGAGAAAGCTTAGCCAGATGGCTAAGCTAAGAGACTGGGATCATAGGCAGTCTACATATTCCCTCTTCAGGTTTAAACTGCCTTTAGAAGGCAGCCTGGGAGTGTTGAGGGATATGGTCTGTTTCTTAACAAGTTTGCCACTCACCCACAACGGTGTGAGGGAAATTACAGGAATATAAAATCAAAGAGACTTGGATTTGCAGACATTTAGAATATGTTGCAAAAGCCAGTTAAGTAAAAGCACGGGCAATAACGGTAGGGAGGTTTAGCCAGACAAGCTGCTTAGTAGTCATAAAAACTTCAGTATTTCATATTTAGTAATAAAAAGTAAAAAAAAAAAAGCTAGTTCTTTATGAGTTTTGGTGGTGGTTTGGTTTTGTTTTTTTAATTCCCTCTCCTGCCTCATAGTTTTTTGGATCCCTATATTTGTTTCAGGATTCAAAATGTAAGTGGAAATCCTGAGTCAGGAGGAGGAGGAGGCTTTTTATTAGCCCCACTCCTTCCTCATCAGCTACTCTACAAGATGATTTCTTAAGTGCTGGAAGTGAAGGACTTGGTCATTACTGTAGCTTTCGTTTTTTGAGACAACCTTCTGGGACTCTGTTATGCCTCTTGCTGAATCATAATGAAAAACAGTGGTTGATTTCAGCATCATTTGTAGGAAATAATCTGAGTCACAGTCAGATTATTCAAAAATCTGCAAGCTGCTAATTTATTCTAAAAAAGGATCAAAAAGTACTCCAAACTGCTGTGGGTCTGCATATTTACTACTGTGCCAACAGACGAGCTTTTATAAAAACCTGCAGAAAATTTTAGGTACCCAGCTGAGATAGTGCTTAAGTGTCTTGCAAAAATGTGTGACAACTAAGAAAAATCTGTTGTGACACCAAAACATTTGTCTGAAGTAGACTGTTAGATGAAATTAATACTTGACTTCTGAGGGATAGGACATTGAAGGCTTTAGTCTTGACCAAATACTTTTTACTAGGCACTCTTTTCTGTATCTGCGTATTTCCCAGGTACAACTTGATGGTTTGAACTGTGCAACTTGCAACCAACATGTTGTGGATCTGTGTAAGGTTTAGGCTGATCGTTAAACTCCGTCATGTCTTCATTATTGCAGGAAATACACATTAAGAAACATAGGACAAGCAACAGAAGTTTTTATATCATTTGTGAGAAGTTGTGCGGCATTTCTTTCAGGCTTGAAATGCTAAGTATCTAGAAAAGTTCTTTCTTCCTTTACTTTGAATCCCATCCAAACAGATAAATTCTTGGTTCATTATTTTCCCTTTAGTAGTAATGATGGAAGCTGATATGGAGTCATTCCTCTCAGGTAATTAACTCGGTAATTAACCAGTACGCTTTTCAGTACAAAATGAACAATATTTTGCAGACTGGCTACCTGAGGCTCATAATTAGGTAGCATCAAAAGCTATTATTTCTAATGACCTGCACTGTGTTTTCCAAGTCAGAATTATGATTTAGCTACTTTGAATGCCATAACTTGCTCTACAATTTTTTGTCTGATAAGCAACAAAAGTATAATGTGTTGCTTTAACTGCAGAAGTCTTGATCATATATTGTTTTCAACCACAGTACTCATACTTCTTTATGTCAAGAATTAATTGCTCTCGGTGCTGTGCAGTCTTTGCTCTAAGGATCCTATTGCTCAAGTAAATGAAACATGAAAGCTCTGCAGAGACTTGGAGATGAAGAAGAGTTGGGAGTAACAGGTGAATGCTGAGATAGTAGTGGCTAGTATGGTAGGTAGTAATTTTACTGTTAGCAGTACAACTGCTGATGAACAGGCATTGCAGTTGTTAAGGTAAAAGCGTATAGATGAGGATGATGACGCAGTTTTGTTTTATACAGGATGAAAAAAACATGTCTGAAAATAAGCAGTGATGACATACAGAAAGAGTATACTGCCTGGAAACTTTCTGTATGGATGTTGCATGATAACCTAATACAGGGAATCTATTATTTCTCTCTTTGCAGGTGTCTCATCTGTACTAATTTGCTGTCTACTTTCTAATTTTTATTTGGTACCTACTTAAAAATGCTTACTTGTCAACCTTTTTTTCTTTTTTCTTTTTCTTTTTTTTTTTTTTTTGGTCAGTGAAGTGTTTTGGCATGACAGTTGGAACAGCAGTGATGTCATTTCTTGATTCACAACATTGTCATTGTCATTTGACCTTGGATTTCGCAGAACATGAGTTACAAATGCCAGAATATATTCCACAGAAGGAATTGTTCCATTTACCCAAACTAACAGTTCATACCTGTGTTGTAACTTAACGAAAAGATTGTTTCATTAGGTGAGGCTTCTTTTCAGGTGAGGTTTTATTTTACTGAGTTTTTATTTTCTGTGAGTAGCCCCTGGCCTGTAGCATGCCCATGCTGTCCATCATCTCATTAAAATGGGTGAAGGGAATCTCGATGGCAGTAGGGCCAGAGGTTGTCTTGCAGCAGTGTGTGGTAAAATTCCTTGTGCAGCGCAAGGATTTCCAATACAGCTGCTATTGGAGCTGAAGCACAGCACAGGCTGAGGAGCTCCAGAGCGTCCTGTTTGCATAAGGGCCCTGTGTTACACTTGAATTCTTAGGATATTTTTGCTTTTTCTGACAGAAACGCTGATTTCTGAGGTTTCTGATGAGCTAAGGCTGAGGAAAACTGTTCTCTCATAAGCTATTTCTGTGATTCTTCTTTGCAGCTGAGCATTTACTAATGACGCTAATGAATTTTCTTCTTTGCTTAAGTTGAGATGAATGCTTGTTTTTAGAAATTCTGTAATTCAGTTCCGACCCTTCTAAGGTTGGGTCGTGTTTAAGCCTCTGCGTGCCAACCCAAAGCATTCCTTCTCATTCACACATCTCCAGTTGTAGTAAACCCTAGAGGAGGATGTGAGGATGGGGAGATTCTTCATGCAGGTCATTAAGCTCTGGGTGGTCTTCTGGCTGTGCTCGAAAGGAAAATCAGTATTTGTTGTGCTTGTAGTAAATAATTCCAGTGTGTAACTCAAAGAGAAGTTTGAATAGGAACAGCAAGTTTCAAAACACACTGTAAAAAAAAATTTATTCTTAGATTTATTTACTAGGAATGCCAGTGCAGATTCTGGTGTGCACAAGAGACCTTGTGGTCTGAGTAAGTCTCCTGTGCCACTGTTGCTACCTTCAGTGTATTGTCACTTGAAATACACTGCAGCAATTTAGTTCAGTCGCTCTAATTTCTCATTCAGAGAAAGGATGCAAATGGGTATTGAATGACTCTCACCCTAAGGAATAAATGATTGTGCAGAATTATGCTGCAGTAGAATAGACTTTTGTCATGCAGCTTGCATGTCCTGCAAGCTTGAAAATGCTCCCCAAAGTGACTTCAACTCAGAAGTTCAAAATAGTGGCAGTACAGGATATATTCTCAGTTTCCAGATCTGTGGGGTTTTTATCTGTTTGGGATCAGGTGTACATAGGAGCCTTCCTTTTAGTCAAGATCTCACTGTAATTCAAATTAGATTGCAAGCAGCACTGATGATTAAACTCGGGTATCATTTTTTTCTGTTAAAAATCATTAACATTTTGTTTTCTGCTTATATCATTGCTTTAGATACTTCAGGCTCGATTGTCTTAATTTCTTCCCAGTCTAGAGGAGACTTTTTTCTTAGTCTGCGAGCTTGGCTATTCCTGAAAATGAATTTAGAAGAAATTATTATGCTGGTGTTCTTTCTTTTTCACTTCCTCTCTCAATTCTACCAAGTTTTTTTTTTTTATTTTTTTTTTTTTATTTTTTAAATTTAGATATAGCACACCTCAGTGTATGCTGATGCTGGGCTTTTTGAGATAGGTTTAAACCAGCTTTCTTGGGCATGAGAAACAAATAGCAGCAGTCATCGTGGGCAAGATGCAGGCTGCACGGAAGGTAATTGTCAGATGTATTCAAGAATGTGTTTTGGCAGTACACTTTTTAACTTCTTTGTCTTGACAAAAGCCTCCCTGTATTTCAAGGTCTTAGATGTTTGTATTGAGCAAAACAGAGGAACCTGGGGAGGCAGTTCAAATTAATTAGCTATGTTCACATTGTTTTCCCAGGGCTTAAAGTTGTTGCTTGAGTGATATTTATGTTAGAAATTCCTTCCCTGACAGGTACAAATAAACGTTTATTGTATGTGATGGTAAAGAGAGATGTCCCTGCAAGCTCTGGCATTTCATCTCGTACATGGAGCAGAGGCGTGGGAGCCCAGTGTGCTGATTGTAATTCCTAGGTCTGAAAAATGTTCATTTGTCAATACCCTGCAGTTACTGTCTTCTGGATGAACACAGGCTGTGGGGAAATGCTTATGGTGATGTAGGTATGTTTGCTGTTTTGCAGATGCAGAAACTAGGGTATGTTCAAATGACCTGAGCTGGTGGAAAGCAGGAGTGTAATGCTGTCTTTAATATGTATGCTCTGATTTCAAGACATACCTTTTAATGAGATTACTTACCAATAATCATTATGGGACTTTGGTCTGTTTATGTGCAGGGTTCTGAAAAGCTCTGGGAAACTTTCCCACTTTGGTTTTAGGATGTTGCTGTGCCAGTAAAGCAACAGATGAAAATGACAATGGTCCTGTGACTTACACTTAGCTGAATTCCCTTAAGCTTTCAAAGGAAGCAGGCTTTGAGCTAAGGCACTCCTTTGCAGACTGAAGCAGCAACTTCTGATAGAAGTTAGCACTGCTAACTCTGATACAGTTAGAAGTATCTTGCTGCTGCTTCTGACATCTGCAGAGGGGGTAGGGAGGATCAATCTCCCACCCGAGTGACAGTGCAGTCAGCAGCTCCAGTGCTGAGTTTGGCAGGTCTCAGTTGAAGATACTTACTGTAATGTCTTTTACCAAGAGTGAGTTACATAGCTTCAAATTTATGCAGTGGTAAAGAAATGAACCAAAATCAAGGAGATTTCTAACTTGATCATACAGTTGCTGATTATGTCATGGGGCTTTCATAGACCAATTCCTCCAAAAGCATCCAGGAGGCAATTCCAGCCCAGATCCTGGAAGGGATGGCTGTTCTAGGTGACAGACCTAAGCTGTGTTGTTTGTCAAGTGGGTGAGTGGTTTTATTAGGACTTGGCTAAGAATTTCAGTTCATCTTTTGTTCTGGTGTAGATTTTAGAGGGTATGTGTTTAAACCAGAGATAGTTTGGGAAGTGTGTCCCCACTGCAGAGCCCTACTTGTATCAGACTTAAGCTAATGTTGTGGTAGATTAGATGGCACACCAAGCAGACAAGATGGTGTTTGGTTTATTTGTATGATCTCTTCAAGCGGACTATCTGTCTGTCCTAGCAAATAAGTATTTGCACTACAGTAACCACACTGTGCACACTTGGGTCTGTCTTATTTCAGTTCATGATAATAAGTACATCACCATGGACTAGTGACTCCTGAGATATTTTACTAACTGCTGCCTCTAGGACGTTTTGAACAAGGTTGCTGCACCTTCGGGCAAAGAACAAACCCATTGAAATGTATGTATAAAAAAGGAAAAGAAAAAAAGCAACACAAGAATTTTTCACTCCTTGCCTTATCGAAGGATCCGTTTTATGTGGCATTACACTCTAGTGTTTATATAGCCTGCTTTGTTTTCTTTTGAGGATGTTCAAAGGGGACTTCAGTGTTGTAGTGAAATGTAGGAGATGTGGATGAACAGCTGACTGGAAGTTCAGAAGAGGTTGTATAGAATGAAAGCTGGTTTATTTTCCACGTGCCAAGAATCAGTTTTGTTTTATTTAGATGAAGCCAGATTATGGCAGTGAAAACCTCCAAGTGTATTAACATTCTTACATAAAGCAAGTTGGGAAACGATGTTACAGTTTAACTAATTGTTAATTATACAAATAGTCTTCCTGCATATTTTCTTAAGACTCCAGGAATGTTTTGTGATAGAATAGGTTTGGGGAGGTTTTATTCCGAGGGGAAAATAGAGCAGTAAATTAGTTAGGGATGAAGATATTAAACATGGGGCTTTCTTCTCTTAGGAGCATGCTTAAAATTGATTAAATATTTGCTTTCAGGCATTTAATCTCCATCTTTGAGGCAAGAGCATACTACCTCTGTCTTTCTCCTCAGGGCTTGTAAAACCATTCAAACCTTTGTGGTGCCTTACATAGCGGTAATGCTATGGAGGATCAGGATCCCTCTTTTGTTGAGATCTGGCTTTTGTCCTGTTGTTCACTTGCCATCACTAGAAAGAAGGGCTAATGGTTGCTCAGTAGTAGCTTGTGATGAATTTGAGCATGGGACTTTTCAAACTCTGAACCTTTCATTGCCATTGCTGACAGTCTGTTGCTTCTGTGCCATTTAAAAAAAAGCTAAACCAAAAAAAAAAAACCCAACAAAAAAACCCCAAACATAACTAAAAATCCTTGCTCTGTGCACATGGGGAAAAATACTGGAATCTCTTTTGGTTTTATTGTTATTGAAAAAAATTAAGAAAATAGGATAATTCTGTAAGGAAGATGAGATTTTTCCAGCTGGGTATTTAGAATTTAACTCTGTGGAATTTTCAAACAGTGAGTTATAAAAGGTCTGGGATTACAAAAAAGACAAAGCTTGGTGGCTTTTGTAATCTGTTTGACCTTTCTTTACTCTGCGAAGGTAAACATATAAAAAAATAAAATGCAGTTTAAAAGATGGGAAAAAAGAAACTGCCCTCTTGCATCCCAGAACAGAGATTTTTTTTTTTATATAGATTATTCCCATGTGAACATCTTGAGGTCTGCCTAGGGACCTACCTTATCTGTAACTCTTTAATTCCAGGTAATTCATTATCCTGTCTGAGATTATTTCAGGCTTTACTGGATATAGCATTTGAAGTGAATTGCTGCAAGAGTGGAAAGTGGTTAGAAGGCAGATTGTTGGGATGGGAGACTTGCGCTTAGGAGTAGGCATTGATGAGAGCATCTATGAAGACAAAAAAGAAAACAAACAACTAAACAACAGAACAAACCAGTGCAAACGTCTTGAGGAACAGCTGTGGAGTTTCTCTTTTTTTGAACTGGGCCCTGGGAGATTCCTTTCGGGAAGGAAAGTGTTAAAACTTGTTTTTGTGAGAGTAGTCTTTGAAGAAGAACTGCAGGAGAAAGTCACGTTCAGCATTTCTCCTTTGGTTACCTACTGGAAATATTTACTTTGGTTGGCAGACTTCTGGTACTTGAGTAACTTCTGTCAGTGTGATACAATGTGTTAGATTTACAGTGATGGACCTGCATTCTCTATTTCTTATTTCTCCTCGTATTAAATTCTGTATGCTGCTCTCTCCCAAACATTGCACGGACATCAGCGTAAATATGCTGTGGTTGTATGTATCTCATGTTCCTAGCTGCATGACAAAGAAGAGATGTGAACAAATGTCTACAGCAATCGTACATTTACTACAGGTTTTGCATCTAGTAGGCATATCTGCAGAGGATGCTCTTAACAGATGACCCCCATCCACTGTACAGTATCAGGAGGTGATAGTTACAGTAGGGTGAGTCAGTTCAGGTCTGTCCTTTAGAGCAGGGAGGGAGTGGGAAAAGCACACCTGAGATGCCTTTATTTGTTTCAAAAGACCATGCAAAAGTAAATTACTGTTTTCAGTGCCCCTGATTCCACTTTGGTAGGACAGGTTTTTTGCTCGCCTGCTGGACCCTGAACCACTTTGAAGTATTTAGTTACTAAGGCTTAAACCACTGAAATCCTTCTTTAGTACATTGACCACTTCTTAGTATTTTCCTTCAGTAAGAATGTAGGAACAGCTTCAAGCTGTTCTTTAAAACTGTCGCCACAGGATGGGGCTGTTGCACTGCCCAAGGATCATCTGTGACTTGGAAGAACTGCAACCAAGCACCGTTTGCAGCGCTAATCGAAAACTACACTCCTGTTGCTTTCCTTTATTATTCACCAGTCTGTGTAGTGAGGCCTCGGTTCATCCACTTTCAAGAGGTAGGAAATTTGGAGTAAGGTGGTGTTGGCTTGCCGAGTGTAGACCAACTGTTTCTTTTAGAAGCAGCTTTGCACCATATGACAAGCCCAGGTAGTGAGGTAATAATCCACATAAAGGGGATTTGGTTCATGTATCACAGAATATGTTAAATATTAAATTTGGGGGGGTTAAGCCTTTATTAAATCCATATTTGTGTTTTAGAAATGTGCCAAGAAGTGTTCTAATGAAGCAGCACCTGGGGGTTAATAAATGATATCATGAATCCATTCTGATTGCCAAGAAAGATTTTAATAAAGGAAGCCATGCCCAGGGTTGACTGTTTTATCCATGAGGAATAATTGTTTTGTTTCCATATTTCTTTTATTGGTTGGTTAAAACAAGTTTGCTTTTTAGCATCAAGTCATTTATGATTGTCTTGTGTATTTCTGTCTAACATTTGCATAAAGAGCTAGCCCTTGGTAGGTCTGCTGATGCAAATTGTAAGAATGAGAGGTGTTTCTTTGATTGCGTGAAGAGCTTCCATCTTTTCCAGCCTTTCACATTCATCTCATATTCCTCTGTCTGTTCCCTCTTCTCCCCTCAAACATCCAGGGTGAAGTGAAGTCTGAAGAGGGGCCAGAATGGAATATACTGCGTGATGACTTCATGATGGGAGCATCTATGAAAGACTGGGACAAGGAAAGCGATGGGGAGGGCAATATCGAACAAGAAGGTGGTCTGAAACAAGAAGATGACAGTGACTGAATGAAACTGAAAACCATTCAAGATAATGTTTTATCTTTGGATAAAAAGCATTCTGTGAATGTACAACACTTTTTAAAGAAAAAAAAAATGACTTCCACAACTTTGGAGTGTTTTCTCCTCCACGTCAAACTTTTATTTAATATAGCTTCATTTTGAAATCCTGAAATATTTTCCAAAACATGTATAATTTTCAACATATTTCCAAAACATTTTGTACAGTCAAAATAGTGGCACCTGCCCAATGAAAGAAAGATTTTGCCAAGGTCATTAAAAGTTTATACATTAGTCATGGCAATTGATGTATTAGTGTGCCTGCATTTCCAAATCAGCATTGCACTTTGAAAAAGTTGTTAGCAATTCGCAATAGAAATGGCTTACAATAAACACAGAAATGCTGTCACCTTGTAAAGTTATCGGACTGCAATAGAGTCTTTACTACATTGGCCAGAAAAGGTTTTGTAGATAATAAAGAAAAGTAACCATTAATGTGATAGTTCTGGTCTTGGAGCATTAGTTTGATTGGAGACAACTCTGGAAATATAGCCGTAAAAAGAGAGAATTGACCCCACTGATTGGGTTTTATATTTATTTTTATATATATATATGTGTGTGTGTGTATATCTTTTTTTCCATTGCAAGTCTAAAGTTGTTTAAGCTAGGAGACTTGTAAAAGAGGAAAGGACAGTCGTTGCTATTATTTTTCTTGGAGGAGTGAGGGCTATTCTATCAATACTGTATAAAATTGTATTCAGTGTTGCTTCATTTGCAGTTCTGGTGTTCTGGCCTTTTTCAGGAAGGAGACAGACCTCCAAGATACATCCTGTGGGTTTAGTCAGCTCTAATGCTAATTCCTCACGTCTGTAAAGGGTCAAGCAAAAGCTTTTCCTCTTAGGTGCATACTGTAAGAGTACCAAATTTTGGAAGACATCTGTTAGCATGACACTATTGGCTTTGTTCAAGCTACAGCAGTTTCTCCTAATTAATTGTTTGGTTGTGAAGGTGCAGAAGCAAATATACATAATAAGAATATATTCTATATAAGCAGAAGCACACAAAGAAGTTCATTGTGATTTAAGTTTTTCTAAATGAGAGGCTGGGGTTGAGTTCTGCTGCCTTCACTGTTCCAGCCTGGCTGGCTGATGCTGTGTCATTTGTTTTAACTTCATGATCACGTTTCCCCATTTGCCATGGGAATAAAAAGCCTATTAATTGATACTTAAAATACACAGTACTATTCTGTCTGTTTCTACAGATGTCTTATGTAAAAACCTTTATTTGTACCTGTTTAGGAGCAACTTTCAAGTTTTCAGTCTTAAGCACTGAAATGTATGGTAGCACAGTGGATTTAATTTTCCTGACAAAGGCATTGAGGAGGGGGTTTGAACTTTGTCTGTACTGCAGGATAAAAAATATACATACAAAATGGCAGAGAAACCAGTCCTAACAACTGGCAATGGTTGTGTTATCCCTAGCCTGTTCATCTGGTATATATTGTAGCATAATTCTTTGAGGAGAACTCAAAGCTAACAGCAGAACTGTTTAGATTTTCAAGCTGTTTTGAGTGTTAAACATATTAGATATCTGAGGAGACATTAGTTTGTGGCCTGATATTTATTATCACAAATGAAGGCATACACCCAAAATATCAAGTGGCAAAACCACAGAACTTTGACATATGGTTATCCCGGCTTCTGAAGGCTAGACATCTGTGTAGCTGTTCAGTGAGGTTCAGCATCTCGTTAGTGCAATACAAAAATATACTACAATGAATTTTGAGTCGATGAAGCATCATAATTCTCTAATCTGATGTTGCTGTAGAAAGAAAGAACTACAGAGTTCAGCTGCTTTGTGTGGAAAAATAACATCAGCACCCTTAAATCTACAGTTGTTCTCAAGTTTGGTATCGCCAGTCTCTGTCTGAGATGAAACTTTTGGAAAATAATCTAGTTTTTCTTAGGAACTGTGACATCCTGAGGTGATTATTAAAAATGTCAAAATACTTTCACAATAATTCTAGAATATTTGGGAGTTTGTGAGCTTTATTTCTGCATTTTTGAAGCAATGTGTTGATTAAAGCACTGAAGTTGCTTGTGTATTTAAGGAAAATGTGAAATATATAGATACTGCTAAAAATATCTTGAGCTTCCACTTGATTTAGAGCAGACAGCAGTACTTTTTGCCTGTAAGTGGAGAGCATTTCTTGC
Organism: Actenoides lindsayi; assembly: GCA_025331215.1. Taxonomy (NCBI): domain Eukaryota; kingdom Metazoa; phylum Chordata; class Aves; order Coraciiformes; family Alcedinidae; genus Actenoides; species Actenoides lindsayi. The sequence goes on along the minus strand of WTSP01016613.1, from coordinate 9,886 downwards.
CTTTTAAGGAGCATAATACTCAGATTTTTATGTATATTGGATAGGTTTTTAATTTTGTTACTGTACCTTACTTTTGCCTTCTCCTTTGTGCCATACACAGCAAAACTCCTAGAATAAATTCACATGATAATTACCTCTAAAAGAGGAATAAGATCAGGACTTTTATGACAGGTGGTATATTTTATTTTTAGGCATTTGGCAACTGATTTATTTCACAAGTTTTGTTCTTACTGACTAGCAATTCAAAAGAAGATCTAAACCCTGTTTGATACCTTCCAGGCTTCTCTCTCAGCTGTGGGATCAGCTGCCCTACGCACCTCCATACTTGCTTTTTCAGTAATATTTTTGCTGTTCAATAGCTACCAAGAACAACCTCCAGTGGCTTTTCCCAGCCATCAGAGCACTTGGTCTGTTTTGCCTGCTCCCATGAATATTTCTGCTTAAGAAAAGCCGTGCTGCTGCCCTTCATTCCAGAGAACATGAATCATCTCAACTTTGTATATTTCTGTACCTATCTATATAAAGCCAATAAGGATGGGGTGGTTCCAGTTTTGTTAGGCTTCAAGCCAGCTCAAAAGTATGTAAAGTTTAATATTCTATGGATTGCATGCAAAGACACAAAGTTTTGTTTAATATGAGAAGGCACAGGGTCAGCTCTTCCCCATGTCTCTTCTCCTCTGGTCTAATTTCTCTTCACATTAATTGTGAATTTTTTTCAGAAAGGAAAGCATGAGTTGGGGGGAAAAAAAAACAAAAAAACCAACCCAAAACTAAACAACCATCTCCCCGCTTTTCTTCAGCCTGCTGTTAGGGAAACACTTCCTGAGTGGTGGTGGAATATCCTTGTTGTGCCTGATGCTACTGCACCACAACATGTTTCCTGCTAAAACTTGGTGGGAAAAGCTCCCACTTCTCCAGTTGTGAGTCAGGTTCCTCTGGGTTTGCTAGTTGAGCAGAACAAAAGAGCCGTAAGTTGCTTCCTAGTGGAGATAGGGGGGTTTTGTGTGAGTTTTGTTTTGTTTTAAAGAGAGAAATTAATTGTTTGAAGAATATAAAAGTGTTTTGACTATCTGATGATTCTAAAAGGTGGCCTGTAAAGCAGCATCTGTTTAGAGCTGGCTCAGTAGCTGTCTCCAGGGAGAAGTGATCTGGCACACAACACCGTACAACTTAAAATGACAAACTCCTCATTCTCATGAAATGAGTCCTGGCATACTTAATGTCCACACAGAGCAGTCATCAATGTTGTTCACTTCCAAACTCTGCAAATTGCTCAATGATTTCTTCAAGACTTGCTGAGGTAAGGAGTAAGAGGGCCAGAAAAAGACTTGAGGTAGTGAAGACTCTTAGGATCTTGTTAAATTGATAGGATCCTAGTGCTTAATAAGACGTTAAACTTAGACTCTAGGACCTCAGTGGTAGATATGGGAGACGAGAAAAGTTCTTGGTTATGGAAGACTGTTGATTTCATTTACTGCTGTTTTAAGGCAGTGGCTTTTAACCTCTTGTCAGTGTTTAAGCCTCAAAGATTTAATCTCTGTAGGTGATCTAGCAAATAAAGGCTTTTCTTTAATCATTCTTACTCTGACTGATAGAGATGGCTGATATTTCTTAGACAAAGCATTTTGTTTTCAAATGCATCTTTTTAATTGATTTGTTTTGTCTTAAGGGACGTGTTGAAATAAGACTAGTCAAACAGAATAGCTTCAACACCAAAGATGTTTTGTGTTTGTGTAATGCTTCATCCTGTGGAATGGTTTCTTTTTGTTTAAATCCATGTGCTTAATCTGTTGGATATCAGATTGTGAAATGAATTAGGACACTTTCGTCAAGCCTTTAGATGTGATCTCATAAGCACAAATGGCTTCCAAGAAGCCTTTGGAAGGTGATTTTAGTAATACTCATAAAAAGCATGATTTCTTCACAGTGCCTCTGTCATTTCAATAGCCCGTTCTCTCATGCCAGTGAGTGAACTTTTTGACCATTATTTTGCAACATTTTCTTGGTGTTTCTTAATTCTGTTTTCAATATATGTGGTGTTAATTTTGAACTGCTAACCAGGATTGGACTTGTACTGAGGTTCGATACCACTAGGATTTCTCACGGACATAAGTGCTCTCAGAAGTAGCTAAATAATTAATAGAAATAGCTCACTTAAAAGATAAACTGATCACACTTCTTAGCAGAAACTCAATGCTTAGTTTAGAAATAGGTTAAATACACAACCTGCTGATGTTATGTACTAACTGGGTCTTTAAATTGTGCCTATTACAGGCATGTGAGATCACAGGAAGGAAGTAACAGAGGGCTGTTTTAAAACCTGTTTGAATATTGAAGTATTTAAGCATTCCACTAGCCATTTATGAACCCTTTATAAACTGCATTATGAATATAATCTCAGAGATTGTGTCAGAGCCTGTGGCTCTCACTTTGTTGCTTTTAACTTTTTCTATCGCAGTAAAGAACATTCCCATTCTTGTTCAGAGCAGAAATACATAGAAGTGTTGCTTGATCTGAGCAAAATGGTAGTGAAAGGCTTCCTTGGTTATGTGGATGTTTACATTGACTTTCAGATTGTGTACTATTTATCCAGAGGGTTTTTTTTTTGTAAAGAAGATGGTTCAAGAAAGAAGGGAAATGAATTGCCTGTGTGTCTTTCTATAATGTCAATATTGTGCTTACCAGAGACAGACTGTTGTCTTTGGTTCTCATTTGCTTCAGTTACTGTTTAAGCATATTGCTGGACCATCTGCCTTGTGAAGAATTAATTTCTTTCAATTTCTTGAGAGACTGGTGTGATGGGTCTGTGGATTCAGGTCCTTTATGTGAGGTGGCACTGGGTCTGACATCTGCATTGGGAGCCAAAATGTAGGCTTCTTTAAGCTCTGACTTTGCTGTTAATGAGGTGGATGTTCAAATGACACTTCTATTTGTGAGAGTAGGCATTTCAGCTGTCAGTCTTTGTCCATGATGGAGAAGTTTAGAAATTAATGTCCAAAATACAAATTGGGTTTTGATATGTTTAGTGAAGATAGTTCTCCTATTCTTGGTATCTGTTGTTCTTAAATCTTATTCACACATTACCTTTCTCTTATTTTTCTAGAAAATACAGGACTCTTAAGTTTGTGGGAAAACACTTATGGGCAATTCTTATGATCTTCCTTATGCTTTTAAAGATCTTTGTCCTTAACCCACAGCCTGCCATATAGGTGGCCTGTTTTAGATGCAGTGCTAAAATAATCTAGATCAGGCTCAAAATTATCACTATCACAGAAATGGATCTTTTTGTTCTATTTCTAGACTGGCTCACCAAGCTCAAACCATCTGGCTGGCTGGGAGTAGTTTGATCAGCCACTCAAGACTACTGCTTTCACTGATTTCAGTAGCCAGGCTTAGAAAATGGATTTAAAAATGTGTCAGGCTGAGGGGCAACACAAAAGCTCTTCTCCGGAGCTAGTTTGGTGAGTGCAAGTGCAAAAGCTTGGTATTGTATGAGTTTGTTTCGGTACAAAACACTGCATTGCATTCTGTAAGCTCACTAGCATCACCTTGAACATGTGTTGTTTAAAAGCCATTGGGAAAAACCAATGCATTAGCTTATTAGAGCTTTTCTTCTGTGCAGACTGCACAGGCAGCTTGTGAATAAGACAAGACTCCAGATGCAGGACTGTTGAGTTTTTGTAGCTACAGGTAAAATATGGCATTACTGGCTGGCCTAGTTTTGAAGTTGCTGCCAATTAATCTTGCTCTATATGCAATTTTTTCAAAACTTCAGCAGTGCAATCTGAGTGCATATTCTAACTTGGGTTACATAATTTTAATTTGTCAAACTCCTATGCTCTGTTAGGAATACAGTACTTAGAGATATCATTTGCACGTCACTTAATGAGGTATAGCCCAAATCACCACTGAGCAGTTCAGAAATAGAAGGCAACAGCTGTAATACTGAGAAAGAGATACAGGTCAGGAGTTCAAATATTGAGATTAAAGGGATGACTTTTACTCTACCGTCTTTACTTTGTCATGCTTGCTATAAGTAGACGTCAAGACCCTCTGGTATATAAACCACTGCACTTATATTTCTCCCTCTCCTTTTTAAAATTATTTTTATTTTTAGTTAGTGAACCTGATCGCTTTCCTCTGCTGACACTTAAGTCTTACTGACTTGAGTGGAAACAGGATTTCCTGTGGTGATTAAAACCACAGGTGCTAGGATTAAGGAAAGCCTTTTTTTGGTGGTACATAGACTAAAACTGGAATGATACAGAGAAGATTAGTGTGGCATCCTTAGGGCTGACAAGCAGATTCGGAAGAGCACATGAGGGGATCAAACTCTGGGAGGTGAAACTGTGGAGAAACTTCTCTGGCATTCACAAAATTTTTATCAAGACTTCAGTCTTAATTGATTTAAAGATGGGAATTGGCTGTTGGAAGCAGAAACCTCTTTGGATGCAACACTGATGTGCGCAGCCTTTATAGAAAGCATGTATATTTTTAGAACAGGTGGTTTAGACCCTTGATCGTTGCATTGCTTCCCTAGACGCTCTAATGTCCAGCTAGCTGTGCTTTCTGGAGAGAGAGGGCAACTTTACTACAGGGAAGCTATTTTCTGTTTTGTCACATCCAAGCCATGTTAAGATGTGGATAATAACCCTAGCACTGAAATACAGACTAATGGCCACGTTCCTTTCTGTTCCCTTTTTCCCCATAAGGCTTTTTTGGGGGGGCGGAGGGAGGAGGGAGTTGTTCTAAGGGACAGCTATAATATCTCAACACCTGAATATTCCCCTTTCCTTCAAATTTTAGTCATGGCTTGAGGTGTCTTGGGATCACAATCCTGTCTAAAGTTCCTTTTTTTCCTTTTTTGTAATTGCATTCTAGATGTCTTTTTACTAAGGTACAGTTTTAAACACAGAGACTATATGCTGCTGTGGGGACATTATAGCTTGCTGTAGTACTGTGTTCTCACTTAATGGTGGAGGTGGTGCCATTCCATAATGTCACAGAGGTGACACCTGAATGGCTTTTTGGAACAGATCCTGTTGACTACTGTCTTGTGATTGTTTCCACTGAAGTTATTGAATCTAATTTGTAGGAACAAGAACTTTTATTTATATGTATGTATGTGTAAATAAAAAAAATATTTTTATATTTTA
>WTSP01016612.1:0-14357 GCA_025331215.1 Actenoides lindsayi | reverse complement strand
CCCCGCCGGCGGCACCGCCCCCCTCCCGCCTCCCCGCGGCGGCGGGGGCTGTCCGCGCACGGCCCCCCGCCCGGCCCCCCGCACGGCGCGGTTCCGGCGAGAGCCAAGGCGGGAGCCAAGGCGAGCCGAACCGGGGCCGACGCTTTACTGTTCCCCTCCTGCACCTCCTGTGCACCCCTGCTCCCCAAAATGAGCGCCTCACATCACCCCTCCCTGTTCCCGGTGAGAGGTCGGACAGGCTTCCCCAATCCGGAAGAGCATCCCGACCCCGGGCTGCACCTGGGATTAGCAAATTATTTGATACAAGAGGGGCAGAGTGGTAGTTTGAAGTAACTTGGTGATGATGCAGCTCTCATTTCAGCAGTACCTGGTTTGGGCACCTTGCTGCAAGATCAGGTATTATTTGGCCACGCATCTCAATGCTTCTGTCGCACATGTGGTTTCACACTTTTTGAAGTGAAGCTGCCCCACAAACCTCCAGTAATCGCCACAGCTTTTTCATCTGCGTCCATGGTACAACCACCCATACCAGAGCTCAAGCGCAGAAGCCCTTTTTTTCTGTCCATGCAAAATAATTGACAATTTCTTAGCCAAATGCCTCCACCCCCCTTGCCCCTTTGGACATCACATGCTGCAAGGTGTTGTCACAAAGGCATAGATCCAATCCTGCAGCTGCAAAGGCAATGCCCCAGTGGACAACTTGAATAAATTCAGGCCCATCTTCCAACACTTCTTATTCCAGGTGGAGGGACGAGATGACTTTTGCAATCCCTAGTCTCAGGGACTGCTGTGTCCAGGAGACAGGCTGGTGGGAACACTTTGCCTTTGGGAACTGGATGACCAGCCAGTGAATACATGATTTTCATATGTGGAGAGGTGTTACCAAAGCCAGGACCTGGTGTCCTTCACTGTCTTTACACAAAGTTCAAGAACTCCCACACTTGAGAGAGATGTGGCAGGCCTGGCACAGGCAAAGCAGTATTTAAGACCTCTGGGAACACTCCCTAATTGTTCTTTATTCACAGCTTGTATCTAGGTGCTATTCCTTGTGTCTCCCCCTACACGTCCATGAAGATCCTGGAGGAACCTTAGAGCTGGTTCACATAGGCCCTGTCCTCCCATGAAGGAATGTATATGGAGAAAAACATTAATTAAATAATACGGAAATGGCAGCTTTCATCAGACTCGATGCCTGCATAACATGGGTCCGAGGCTGTCAGGAATGGGAATGCAGCTTCACTAGTTTTCTGTGAATAATATCCATGTTCTCCCACACATAACAGACACCTATGTTAGAAAGTGTTATGGGTTATGGATGACAGCAGTACCAGAGGCTCCTTGCTCTCATAATCAAGGTCCTCACACACCTTCTGCCATTGCCGTTTTCAGGATCTGAGGCCAGCTTGTCTTCTTGATTCTAAGTGTACTTTTCCAAGACATCATGGGCTATTTGTACTGTGGGCACAGCAGTACCCGTGACCAGTTAATCTATTTTTTAGTCAGGGTGCACATTACTAAGAGACCTCAGCTTCCCTCTTCCCACAGATCCCATGCCTGTCTACAAGCTTGTGTTTGCATAGTTCATTCAGACGAATCTGGGTTCAAACATAACCCCAATATGCTTTAATGTGTAGCTTCTTTGGAGGATCGCTAAACAGCAGATTTTTGTGAATGAAGAAGGCAGTAAGTGTGTTACACGGTCATACACAGAGACAAAGTTCAGGCAAACATCTTCACACTTGACAGAAAGAGCTATCACCTTCCAGGTAAGTGCAAATAAGAAAGAAGGAAAAAAGGAAGAAAAAAAAGGGGGAAAAATATCAACCCTGATATTGTCTGCCTATCTGAAGACAGCAAAGGTTCAAAAGATATTGCATCTTTGATAGCAATTCCCTGTTTCTCATCCTCACCCTGACCACACATTCAGGAAACTGAGTAGCTCACTAATGAAGCAACATATATATCTCAGTTTGTGATGATGCAGTTTGATTGCTGTCAGTGAATTCATTCGTATGTATGTGTACATATATACCTAAAGACACACATTTGTATTTTGTGTAATTTTTTTCTGATTTAAAAGAGCTTCTAGAAGAGGGATGTTTAAGGGATTCTGCATATGAACTGTCATAGAGTAGACAATACCTATCTCAGCTTAAAAAGTTCAAGAAAAAGAAATATTAATAGGTTTTAACTATACCATAAACAGAAAACATAATAGTAAATGCCAGATTTAAAAGGGCTTAAATCTAACAGAATCAACATTTTTCAATGTGTAGCACCTCTGTTTATATGAAGACAATATTTCTATTCATATCATGAACAGTTTCCCACCATTCATGGCCCATGTATTGTGAGTCCTTAAACGTGAATCATTTTCAAGTTTTGATATTGCTCTGCTTAACAAAACTGTTTCCTGAGAATCAATTTAGAAACATTATAAAGCTATATGTATAAGCTTTTCCTTTAACAGAATCTACAATTAAGTCTGAAAAATTACAGTAATAAAGCAGTGCTCTCAATCACAACTAGCGATATATATAATTAAACATATAGCTTAAATCCACCAGTGATGACCCAGGCTTCACTAATAATTTTTTTTTTTAACTTACACAAAAAATGGGATAGGAAGATAAGTGTTGTTAGCCCTTAGGCTGGTCATGTTAGAAGAAATGATAAAAGAGAATATGAACACAGCCCCCAGTAGATCACTCTTTTGCCATTATTATTCACTCTCTTACCATTAAATTGTGAAAATGGTGACATTTTAGCTGGTTACTTATCAAAAATATTTGGTATTATATCCTAGATAGTGAGTCTGAAGAGGGGGAGGGGAAAGATTACATTCTCATGTAAAGCATAAAAAAAGGTATGGTGCTTGGTGGGGCCATGTGAAAGAGAAATGAAATGAAAATGCAGACTAAAATCTAAGCACAAACTGTGTCCAAATTAGTCATTTTGAGGTCTCTGCTACATTCCCATCTTGCTTCAGGCAATCAGAAATTGTGTCATCCTCCTCCCACAGTGTGAAAGCTCTCCGTGTCTTTGTCTCAGGATTCTGTGGTTTCATATGAAGTTTCTTGTTATTCTATGAACAAGTTACATTAGCCAAGTCTATGCAGACAGAAAACTGTTTCCTTGTGGAAACTCTCAGGAGAGAGTAAAATCCATATTATCAAAATATATTGAAGATTCAAGCTTTTACTGACTAGGAAAAAGAAAAGTACCTTTCAAAACCTCTTCTTCTATGTAGGAATCACATTCTGCAGCGCTTATTCTTCCTTGCTCAAGACAAATTTTAATTTTGCCATTTTTTTCCTCACTGACGTTTTAAAGGACAGAACAAACAGCAACATAGCTCTTTGCTGTCTTAACTGAAGCAAAATGTTTGGAAATGGTAAAACGTACATTAATTAACATTTCTTTATTACATAGGTCTGCTTCCTTAACGACTTGCACACTAGTAGCTTTACTCAAAAGAATTACACGGTGTGCATCTTGGTGTGTGCATTAGTGTTTGTAGGGCATAGTCCTGAGGATGTGAGTCATGGAGGTAGCATGACTCATCATTGTAGAAATCATCGTAGAAGGTCAATTCTCCCAAGACCCATTTCACTATCCACAAATTCCCCTTCATCTTCCTTTGCAGCAGCAACACAGGGCCCTCTCCCATGCCCTTTTGAGTTGGACAAGTGGAGCAGAGGAAGTGGTTGGGCATAAAAGACTAGTCATGAAACAGCATCTTTTACTTTCAGAAAATGGATAAAAAAATACAACTATTTAGATTATTTCCAATGTAATACAGTTTACAGTCCATGTAACCTGAGAGATTTGAATAAACTTCTCTATTTGTTACTAGTGATCACATGTAAAACAGTAACAATGTATTGTAGAAGCTAGGCTGATTTATTTATACATTCAAGCTAAAGAATATTTCTGCTAGTTTCAACCACAATTTCTACTTTTCAGGTTTGGCTGGTTTAAAGGTTCACTGAAACTCTGTGCCCACAATTTCTTTACTTCGAGCCATCCCTCCATAAGCCAATAAATAGTAGGAAGCCAGCCAGGAACCAATAAGCTCAGAGATAAATGTTGGTGCTCAATTTACACCTGTGTATGATAGATAATTTTCACGGGACCAATCCCACTCCTGGTAAATAGCAATGCTTCTTTTCACCTCAGCAAATGCATAATAAATAAAGTGTACTTACACTTCTGATAAACCTATGCTTGCCTGTGCATGGCAATCTTCAGTCAGAGTTTAGGCTGTGTTTAGGACACCAGGATTATATCTCACACCCGAATGAGGGTACATTCTAGACAACTTTAAGATGCATATGAAATCCTAATAAATACAGGACCTGTAGTAATCACACCACTTAATTGTTTTTTTCTATAGAAAACCAGCTGTGCAAAACTTTTACATCATTCTGTTGCCAGCAACCACACCACACCTCAGGTTGGTTTTTAAGGGATAGAAGTTTTTAAGGGACTTTTTTTGTTTTTAAGGGATAGAAGTTCAACAACCTTATTGCATACCACCATTTTTGTATTTTACATCACTTCTCCTATATATATATATTCTCAAATATATATATTTTGGTTTACCATATTGGTAAATAGCCAAGATTCTGAAATTAATTCTGCATTATCATGATGAGAGCAGAGACTGGGGCTGGGAAGAGGGGTCTGGGAAAAGAGAAACTAGAACTAATGCATGAGAAATAAACAATCGGAAAATAGTAGTTGGAGCCCGGGATTTGCAAACCAGAAGTTTCCACAATCCCCGTCATTTAAGCCACTGCTCAAAAAAACTTGATGTTTGGAAAGTTGTATTTCCATAGTTAAAGTGATAGCTCTTCATAGTTTAATGAGGATAATGTAGGCACTCTGAGCAATAGATACAAGCACCTAAATTGGGTGTCCACTATAGGACCACTGTCTCTTTACATAAACATTATAGAGACCTCTCCGAATTACACATAAGAACTTTTAGACTAGGTCTTATGCTTCATTCATAGTACAAGTATGGAATGAAGTTGCATAATGTGAATAGCCCTCTTGGATGAAATAGGTCTTTCAAAATGGGGTAGTACAATTGATTTTCAGGATCTGTAGTCATTAACACCACCAACAGAAGTATCTAAAATGCACAGAAACTTTTGAACTTGGAAAAAAATTAACTCCTTGGACTTACAGGATTTTACAGAAATCTTGCAGACTTCTATTCACACACAAAAAAATGTAAACAAGAGCTTGGCTCACCTCTTTTCACTGTGTAGTGCCAAATTAATTCAGTAGGCTTTTCTACACCTTTAGACCCCTTGAGAGTAGCACTCTGCGTGACTCAGAGTACAGAATCTGGTCCCACATATATCGTTGTCATATAGACGGGTCATACAGAAAGTTATCCAGGATAAAATCACTCTGCTTTGCCACTAGAAAAATTAAAATAAAATAAAATAAAATAAAATAAAATAAAATAATAAAATAACAAAAGTAGGATTTATCACAGATAGAAGGCTCCATGTAGCAGACTCCAGTACTCTAGCGCATAGGGTGGAGAATTTCCAGATTCAACAGCTGTCCTGTAACTCAGGTTATCTTGTACCACCCAGGATTTGTTCTGTGATGTGATCATTAACTTACAGCAGCTCGATAACATGCAGGTATCAAAGTCCAATTTTGACCTTGTAAATGGTATAAGAACTATAAATAATAAAATAATAATAAATAATAATATTAAAATAGGAAGCACCTCTATGGAGAAGTACTTCATTTTAGCAGTGGTTTCACTGTTGTTGCCTTGGATATAAGCGGAGCAAGAAGGAAGTTCAGTCTTGCTTCAGAATGCTGCCCTGCCATTCACAATAGTTATGGCTGGTGACTTCTGTGCAAAAAAAGAAACAACCAGATACGACAAGTAAGCCTGGGATTTCTGATCTAGCACATTAAAGAACTGATGCAATAAGCAGCATTTAGAAAGTACTCTATACAAGGAGTGTGTTTAAATATTAATCATTTTTAATCATTGTCTTAATTTATAGACAATTTTCAATATGGAAAGGCTGTAACTTTAATAATTGGCTAGCTTGCCATCATTATTTCAAGCAGAAGACAGGATGTACAGGAAGGAAGCTGGTTGATTAGGCAATTCTTGTAACAGTCCTGCTCAAGAAGTGGACTCTGAAGCCCAAGTGAAAAGTCATTTTTTAAATGGCTCCTGGTGAAGAAAGAGAACACTGCATAAAACAATGGTCAAGAGTTGCAAGCAATGAGCAGAAACTGTCATGGAAACTTCATGGAAGCAATCTTCTTTTTCCAGAGGCACAACATAAGTCATAATCAATGTAACTAGAAAATACTGAAGGACTCAAGGTGCAAAAATCTCACAAAAGTGTCACTGGGCAGATGAATGAGAAAATTTGAGTTTAGCTGGCTCCAAACCACATAGTATTTACAGGTGCAGTAGACTTCAGAGGCATCAGATACAACAGTACAACAGCCTATGCTGAGGGGCTCATAGTAGAAAATCTGGTTTGGCTGGAGGGCTGGCAGCAATTTTGGGAAGAACCTGGACAAGCCCAGAGCTTCTAGGTTTCCTGTAGCACTTCTAGTAGTCTGTAGCACTAGTGGCCATGTGACCATGGCTCAGAAGTGGCAGAGCTGTTCAACTGGATACGGACTTGAACATAAAAAAGCAGTGCTCTGGTGGCTGGGCTGAAGAAATCCTCTGACATTGCAGCCGAGAAGTGCAGCTTATTTTGTGTGCCTTCTTTTGCAGTACATTGTTTTGTGCCATTATAGTAGTAACGTTTCTAATCAAGGTGTTTTGGTAAGGGATTTGATCCAAGTCATGGGAATCCACAGGGCACTAACAGTATAAGGTGGTTTCTAAGTAATACGTGGGTGCTTAATGTCAGTAGGAAGACACGTAACCTCCTGAAGCAATGGCCTTGCACGTGGGATGACAAGTACGTTCTCCCATTACTCTTATTCTGAGCAAGGGCTCATAATAGAAAGATCATCATGCAATTACATCTGTGAGGTTAAGAGCTGCCCTTTGAAACTGCTGTTTTCAGAACTTTGATTCAAGCTAGATGAAGGATTGAGCTCTGAGGGAAAGGAATGACTGGGAGAATAGTGAAGCTAAAGAAAAAGGCAGTCATGGAGAAAGTGTGCAACGGAACTGGTGGTTCAGAGCTTCTTAGAAATACAGACCTGAAAAGCAGTGGAGCAACACAAGAATCAAAAAATCTAGAAACAGGCCCAACAGAAATGTCCATAGCAGGCAATGAAAGGAAGAGAATGGAGCAATTATTTTGTACCTTGTGTTCTCCAAGTACAATGAAGAGCTGGGCATATATGATAAGGGGCAGTAGTGAAGCATAGCTCATGGAATATTGCTGAGATGCAGCAGCTTCGCTTCCTTCACATAGTAGTTAAAAAGAAACTAAATGTCATGCTAGAGGGTGGCTTGAAGCAACAATCGCCATGATCTTCCACAGTTGTATCAAACATCTGATCAAGACATGGAGGGACATAAAAATTTCCATGTACAAAAGTCTTCATTCACAGAGAGGCCAAGATCATCCACCTTATTATATGAGACACTTTGGAAAAAGGTAAGGAGCAGAATATATTTACAGTTTCAATTAATCCAATACGTGGATATCCTTCAAGTACAATTATCATTCATGCATGGAGGGTGGGATAAAAACAGCTGTTATGGGAACCTATGGGTTGCTTCAGTGGCACAAAATTCCTTTTAGGCTCTTGAATGCACCAGGGACATTTCAGATGTTTGTGAAGAGTATAACACAAATTCTGAGGATCAAAAAACCCCTCACATCCTTAAATGACTTAATCTGTTCCTATAAAACATGGGAGGAACATCTGGTAGAAGTGGAAAGTACTCCAAAACTTTTTAAGAGCCAGGGTTTAAGTTTGTAAGAAATAACGCTCATTTACAAAGGATCACACAATTTTCCTGGGACAAAAAGTCAGTGATGGTGGACTGAAGCCTTGTGTCCAAATATATGGAGAGTGAAATAATGGAAAGTTCCTACATATGCGAGGAGGGCATAGTGACTTCTACAGCAGCTTTGTACAAATTTTTTTACAGAGCAGAAAATACAAGCTACCCTTCTGGCATGAAAAATAGTCAAAAGATTAATCTTGAAGGAAGGAGGGTCTTCAAAGCTATGCTCTGCCTGAATCATCCCAACTGCTTGCCACACACCTGTGGTAAGTCAAAGTTTTCCAATAAGTTTGTACTTTGAAAAAAAATTTTAAAAGGTCAAGTTCAACAGGCACTGAACAAAAATTGTTGAAGGCCAAAATTAGATAATGACAAGCATTAATTTATTTGATTACTATTGAGATTCTCAATTTTTGTCGTAAATTTGCTTACTGGATACAGAACTCACAGACAGACAGACCACAGACTCTGGAGTGACTCCAAGAATGCTTGTGAACTCACAAGCTGCCTAAACAAGCATTCAAATAACACCACAATGCTGGAAAGTGAAAAGTGGTTACTTCAGCTACAGACCTAGCAAGAGTAACTTCATCCCTACCTTGGAATGACTTCTAAGAATTACAGTTACTTTATAAAGTGGCTTTTCAGCAGCACTGGTGAAGGCTTTCAGCTACCCAAATCAGATATGCTACCGGAGCAGCTGTACTCATCTTCTCTAAAGAAAAGCCCACCAAGCAAATAGAAACATTTAAAGAATTTCAAGCTAAATCTTGTAAGTTTCAGTCCAACTACAGGCTAAACCTGTCATCAAATGCTGAACCTGACTGGGCAGATGACTGTGGTTGCATATGCCAGGTAACAAACTGTGTAGCTTCCTAAGGCTTTCAGAAAAAGTCAGTTTGAAAAATAAATCTCTGCTCATTATTAAAATGGTTAATGGAAGTCAATTAAAAAGTCATCTGTTATCTTCATTCCTCAGAAATGATAGCTTAATGCAAGCTGAGGGCATGGAAGTCAATGAATTATAAACGGGGAAAAAAAAAAAAAAAAAAGTCTTTCATGAGCCTCAAGAAATCATAGGCCATGTCCTAAATGATTTCCATGAGATGTTTGCCTAATTTACTCTTACAGATGCCCAGCAATAAAGAATTCCCACTTTACCTGGACAAAATCTTATCAGCTTTATTTTCCAGTATTGTTAAAAGCTTTTCTTGTTATCTAACTTTTTTTTTTTTTTTTTGCATTGCATGTTATGCCCACTACTGTTACTCACTGTTGACTTCAAGAGCAGATCATCTTTAATATTTTCTTTCTGTTTCCCAATTTGAAGGCAAATAGAATAGCAACATTTACTATGTGCCTTTGCAAATACCAAGTTAAAAAGCATGGTCTGCATTTCAAAAGCAACATTTTTTTTTTTTCTTGTTAATTAAGAATTAATAACATTTAAGTTCTTAACCTATGTGCCACTGTCATTAAAGCTACAGAAGCAAAAGTGAGTAAAGACAAAGTCAGATATTGAAAAATACTGTGTCTGTGCTATAGTCTGGTCAATACTGATTTGCTATTGATGTAGAGAAAGGATTTATATGAATGAAATCTGGCCCTTTTGAAAATCAGTGGCAGAACTGCCATAGGGTAGGATTTCAGGAAGGGGACTGTATTTCCATGTCAATGACTTGATTTAAACAAAGGGTCATCTTCCACTTTCTTTCCTCCCTCTCTGTTGGTTTTGAGGTTTTTTTTAAGAGGTCCCTCTTCTTCTGTGAATATTATTTTCCTGCTTTTGCCTTGTTCAGTTTTTTCAAATATCTGTAAGTTGTAAGCAAGTGAGGAAATAATCTTAATCACCTTTCCATTGCTACCCAAGTAAAGTACATAGTTCGTGTACTAACCTTTCACATAAAAGTTTTTAAATTACTGAAATATAATAGAAGTTTGTGAAAAGCTTTACAATTCATCAGTTTAAGATACTATGTATTTACCCTCTATTGACAGTTCATATATATCCATAAATTTATATCAAATAGAGTACAACTCATGATTTCCAGTACAATAGATAATAGTGCTGGGAATTATTCCAGGATTGCACTGTCTTCCAGTAGAATATTTTATAATTGAAACACAGGCTGTTTGTTCTTATTCCATTGTTCTAACACTTCATATTTAAGCACACAGTTTTTATCAGGCTTCTCTTGCCAGCTCCAAGAAATAGCCACTGTAAGTCAGTTTTATATTGAATACTTCTATTCCTAACAATTTATCAACCATTCACTTAATGTAAGACAGCTGTCAAAGTGCAATAAACAGGGGAATAAGTATATTACAAAAATTAGCCAAATGAGGTTTTTGTCAAAGGATGTTATAAATTGCAGTTAATCAGAAACGCTCAAGGTGAGTCTAAGATTCAATGCGTGTTTTTAACACAGATACCTGGAACAACTCTATGATAGCAGACTTGTGTCTTCTCCAAAAATGGCAGGTTTTTCCCTCTCAGTCTGCCTAATACACACAAATTCCCACTAAGTAAGTGAATTATTCTCCCTTCTCTTTCAAGAGCTAAAATGTGTACACAGAGCCAGGAAAACATGGAAAGCATGGGTGGAAGGTAAGGGGAAAAAAACAAACCAAACCAAAAAACCAACCCAGGAAAGTGTACTTAAAATTGAATTGCACTTGAGGAAACACAGACTCCTGAAATGACACACTGACTCAGTGCCGCAAGGCTTGCCTGGCTACCCAAAGCCTCGCTGCAATGCCTTGCTGATTTTCTGATTCCTTTTCAAGGCTGCTGGACCCTCGGTAGTGCAGAGAACAGGCATGAATTTTCTTTCCAGTTCTGCAGTTTCAAGTGCTACTGCTCAAAGCATAATCAAGTCCATCCTGTTATTGCACAAGCTTCAGCAATAAACTCGTGCAATAAAATTGTGACTCTAGCATAAAATCTGATCCCAGTGTCCTTGGGAACTTCATTTCTGGGAACATAGAAAGGGGAGCAACAGTAATACTTTCCTTCAAGATCAACAGTTATTAATGTTCTTATCATCACTGCCTGGCATATGAGAAAAAGATGACAGATTATGTTTTCTGTGACACTGAGCTGTTTCTCCTCAGTAGTTCATGCATCATGGTACAGTAGCATCAAATAATTAAAAGGCTGGTAGCTGAGAAGTCAAAACTCAGTTGAAAAAACTTCAAAAAAAATGTTAAGATGAACCTTAGAGAAGAACAGAAGTGATAAAGAGCTTCTTTTTGAATGGGTGTAATTTTACATGGCAATGCACTGAACTCTACCTTAACCCAAGGAAAGAGAAGGTATGGTTTTGCGTAGGTGCTGAAAAAACCCACCCCACATACCAAAATGGTGTTATGAATGAGCCAAATGAAGGTGACTGTCATTGCAACCTCTCAGCAGTCCCAAAGGGAGAGAAAACAGACAACGTGCTGAGGTGGGACTGCAGGGTGAGTCATCCCAGGGTTCATTTACTGAAAGGTCAGTGGGGAACGGGACAAGGACCAACCAGCATTACTCAGTTGCTCTGTAAGTTAACATTTCCCACAGCGCAGCTTTTTTCTCCAATTCCAGCACGTCCTTCCACTCAACATTTTTTATTTGGAAAATTTGGACTGTTTCCTTGGAAAATATATATGCTCAAGTTACTAGAAGCAGTTTTGTAAACCACTGCACGTCCAAAGCCCATGTCAGCATTATACAATGTCATAAAGACTGCAGCTTCTCCTGGGCTAGTAGCATTAGCGCGTGAGTATTCTGTACAGTTTCTATATAAATTAATGACAGTCCAGTTATGCTCAACTTTAAGTTTCTTCTGTTTCTTTAAATAGAGAAGAGAACAAAAAGAAAAATAGCACAGGGGATAATAAAGATAATTCTGTGTGTTCCATGAATAAAAATATTTCCATCCCAATAACTGAGTGTAGCATATCTTAAATTCTAATTTTTCTTACTTACGAAAGCAAGGGTGAAATATAAACATATTTGACCCTGTGGTATTTAAATACAGTAGGGCACTCCAGGTATCCCCAGCTGTAAGTTTAGAATTAAAAAAGCAAGCAACAAACCAACCAAAACACAATACCAGAGTTCTCTTCTTGTATATTAAATATCTTCAAGGGTATTTTCTTTGGTTTTAAGTCTGTTAAATTGGCATGCTCCTTTTACTTCAACCAAATTTTGTGATGAGCATTTTATACATCATCAAAATTAAATACTGACAAGATATGCTTGGAGGTGTTTTAACAACATTCCCATTTTGATTCAGACTTTAAAACTGGTCACATTCTTAGTGATATCCAAGAAATATGATGACCTGATAAATGAACCTAGCTCTGATGAATAGACATAAAATATTAAATTAATATCTAAAACTATTCAGTAAATCTGGTAAGATATGTATGAATATTTTAAGGTTTTGTTTCTTTCGAACAATGCTGTAGTGTTGCCATGCTGTCACTCTCAGAATTGAGACTGGAAGAACTTACTTCTCTCAGTAAATTTGGACCTGATTAATGTGCAAGTCTTCAGTGAGTGTGCCCAGCAGACTACCTTTCTTATTTTACATCTGACATAAAAATATGCAGACAATTGAAAAACATCCTTCCTTCCCCCTTGCTCTTGCATCTTTGTACCAGGATTATTACGATTCAATAAAAAACCTCAACATAACAAACACATTATTTGCACATATCACATCTGTTTGCAGAGTGCCTACTTTTATTTAGAAACTTCTACTGATCTTCAAATATGGATAAAGCAAGTTGTGTATAAGATTTGTATAGAATACAGAATTTTGTACATTTCACATTTTGTACATTTTGTACATGTTCTGTGGTATCATATCTTCAGATTTTAACTTAAAGTTTAAATAAAATAAAGCTATTAGCAGTTCTGTCAAAAGAACTGTATCATGTGGGTCAGAAAAAGCACGTAGACTTTCATAGTGTTGTGTACATCCAACAGTGGCATTCCAAGTGAAATAATACTGCCATAATTAGTTTTAAAAAGGGAGTAAAAGTCCTGCCAGAACAGGATTCTACAGTTTGTTTCTTTCATCCAATTCACTGCAGAGATTTCAAAGTGTGCTGTCAAATATCTCGGGCCTGATATAGCTGACCTCATTTTCATGGTTATGACTTGGCATTCATTGTCCTCTAAAGAAAGAATGCTAGAAATACACTATTGGGAACTACCCTCGCAAATTAACAGCATTCCAGATCAATCACCCTACACACTGTTAGACATAATCCTCCAGATTCTGAGCTCAATCTGTTCCACCACATGCTCTGCCCACCTGCCAGGCAGTATGTCTTTCAAAGAGCCACAGTCCTCACAGCCCCAGGATAATAAAACACATAATAAAGACGTTCTTGGACATTGAGTTTAACAGGACAAAAATATTCATGGGACTGACAAGAGTGGTTACTGTTTCTGCCCCCTGCCCAGGCAGTGGAAGAAAGCAGGAGCACCACGAAGAGTAGAGAAGGGGGAATAGAGGAATTTTTGAAACAGGGCTCTTTGGTGGGTAGAGAAACAGGCAAAAAGGACAAATTTTGGCAACTAGGCCAAAGCCCATGTAAAAACATCCTAAACAGCGACAACACTAGTTATATTTCTTTCTCACACATATTGTAGAGAAGCTATTTAAAAAAAAACCACCAACAAAACCAAACAAACAAATCCAAACAACAAAACAAAACAGGAGGTGAACCAAAATAGTATATTCTTATAAACTCTTAGGATCTCTTTGGGTCAGTCTTAGGAGTTGGAGGCTTTACATTATTTATGCCTAATTATTTTCCAGAGAGGAATGATGTTCACTTATCACAACAGGATGAGCATACACATGGGAAGCACACGGAACCACAATTTTAACTTAGGCTGGTCTGCTTCTGAGAGAATTACATGTATGAAAGAAAATACATAGACTGTGTTTTAATTTTATTTTTATCATGAAAATTTCCAAGGAGAATACTTACCTCTTGGTTCTTGGTTGCTTTCAAAGCCAACTAGTCCATAACCTCTGCCCTCTTTACCTCCATTTTCACCATGCTCACCTAAAATTTGTGGGGTACTAACCATACTGCGGCGAGAGTGTTGATCACTATTAAATTTACCAACTTCCCTCTAAGCCTCTTAATTAGTCACCCACTGTTTTACAACTGGTCCAACTCCTCTCTTAAGTTGTCAAATCTGCCTTGAGTTACAAACCCAGGCAAAACAAAGGGACAGCTACTGGTAAGAGCGATCTACTCAAGGATCTGGATCACTTGGGAACATGAGTCCCTCAAGGATCAGTACTGGGACCAGTCTTGTTTAACATCTTTGTCAGTGACATGGACAGTGGCACTGAGTGCACCCTCA